>JZKD02S0487388.1:176831-210991 GCA_000966675.3 Picea glauca | reverse complement strand
GTCTCCTATATATACCAAGGAGACATTTTCATTTTGAATCATCTTGTACTTGAACATTTAAGTGGGGTAAAAGGAGGTTTCCCCTCGAAGAGGCTTATTATCTGAAATTATCTCTCTTTCAAGGCGTTGAGTACTTTTTCTGAGGATTTTCTATGCTATATTGATATTGGGTTCTTAACAAAAACCTTCACGATAATGTTTGAATAATAATAGAGATTATTGTTAATTTAAAATGAAGAGGCACGATGGCCCAAACAAAGGGACACAATGCTTCATAGCTCACACCAGTTGGAAGAATATATAAATGAAAAATAATGGTGAGAAGAAAGCATCTTTGTAGTCCAGATAAGAAGATAAAAACAAAAGCAGAGTCCAAGAAGAAGAAATGATGATTCTTATGAAGTAAGGGTGGAAGGGAGGAGCACATGAGGATTCATATCCTTTATTAAGTAAGTGTAATTTAAGGGATTTGGTGCTTCTTGGGGTTGGTGCCCTAAAGACAAGGGATTTTTTGTTTCCTAGGGTTGGTGCCCTAAAGATAATGGAGTTTGTGCTTCCTAGGGTTGGTGCCTTAAAAAAAAAAGGGAGTTGGTGCTTCCTAGGGTTGGTGCCCTAAAGAAGGGGATTTGTGTCTCCTAGATTTGGTGCTCTAAAAAGGATTGGTATCCTTCACTATTATTAATAAAATACTTGTAATTCCTATTAATTATATTTATATAATTGATTTTATAAACAAGTCCATTTTTTATCTATTGTGGTAATTAACAAAATATACAAGTAATTGCTAATTTTTGAAAAAGGGTAATATTGATTTAGCACCCCGCCCCTCTCAGTATTCCAACAACCACAAGTACTAGATAACATCCATAGAGCCAATAAAGGAAATTGTTTCAAAAGACAAATGGCCCTGCCAAAAGTTGGAACGCCATCAGAAGCAGCGTGGAAACATTCAAAACGACCAATAGATTCACCAAAGGTCGAGGAAGTACCCAAAGATTCAGCTTTGGCTTCACAAGAAATATTCCACAGAGATTACATCCCACCTAGGATGGATAATACACCACCAAGAAATGCACAAAGAAATGGGAAATACCTGTTGGTAACATCACCAGTCCCACTTGGTGTAAGAATTGAAGGAGATATGCTCAGAAAATTTTTTGACCTTAGGTTCATGGATCATGACATCACTGACGAGAAAAAATTCTTGGAGTTGGCCAGGGAGAAATATTGCACACTAGGAGTATAAAAGGAACAGGATAAATCATGTTGAATACATAAGAGTGGGTGATAGGATTGGATAAGGAGGGAATACTGAACTTTTTGGAGATCCCACACTTCGGACACGGTTTGGAAATAAATGCATGTATCAAGTTGTTGCTCAGCTGCATCCATAGGGGGACACTATGGCTTGACCCACTGTTGGTTGGTTTTCCCTTCTCTGGTAAGTCTACTCTACCAGTCTGTCTGATTTTTTGACCCAGGGTTCATGTCATTCGGGTTTCCAACAAAGCCTCTAAAATTATCGGCCCCTATGGTAAACTAGAAGGAAACATAGTACATAGGATGCATTGCGCAGTCTCACCCGAGATAGATTTAAATGAGTGGTTGTAAGACTTAGGTGTTTACAACTCAGGATTGAGTATGACATAGGGGTGTGTGAATCAAATCCATGTACTATGCGTTGTGTGTGTAATCTACTTATTCCTCATAGTTACATATATATATTTCACAGGTTATTTCCCAAACAACATAAACATATTCCATAACAATGTATTAACTCATTCATCAAGAATAATCATTAACTGTTGAAATAAAGTAAATATATGAATGAATTCATCACATTACACATATATTATCGTGGTTCACCCCCTCCTAGGCTACGTCCACAAAGATTTGGCTCTTGGCTCTTTTATTATGGTGGTTCTACATTTTCGTTGCATCGCGCTTACAATTCCCCTCTCATGGGTAAGATCTATATGAGTATAACTAGATCACACTAGGCCCTATATCCTGTGATCTAATCCTCATATCTACCTTCCCCCTTCTATTATTTTCTCAACAACTTACAAAATTGGTTCACATAGTCAAAAAAATTACATATTGCATTTTCCCATGCATAGTTACAATACTCCGGACTAATAACAAATAAAAACAACAACAACCTATTTTATACCTGCGTATATATATATATATATATATATATATATATTGGTCTCTTCATACATCTACATAATATTACAAAAACCCTAACCCTACCAACATTAGGTCTTCCTCCCATGTGCGTGTTGTTCTTCCTCCAGCTATTGCTTTCCTTATGTATGCTTTCTTGCATGTTGTTCTTTCTCCAACTGTTACTTTAGTTTCTACACTCTTTCTTTCCCATGATCATCCTTCTTTCCACTTTGTCCTTGTGCCAATAGGCCCCCAACACTAAAATATGACTCGTCGCAAGTAACCTATTCTTTTTGTGCTTCCTTGATCTCCTTGGTGATCATCTAGAACTTTTCCTGCAACTCTAATGCTTGTGTCATTGCCTACGCGGTCTTCTCCTTAATGGTATCCACTACCTAAAATGCTACTTCATCTCTCAGTGATCCTGCAAATTCTTCCCATTTCTATGATATCTTTGTTCGATATCCTTCTTCCTATGCGAGTACTTCTACTACCCATTCCTGTAGTGATTCTATTTTATCTTGACACTCCTATTTCTGCGTTTGCGCAGTGATAGGTTATGCCTGCATCTTCTTCAGCTCTTGAGTTCCTTTGAATCATTATAGGATTGGTATGGTATTCTGTCTCTACTTGAGTTCTTGGATCACTACATTGATCCTCTCCTCTTCCTTGTCCCAGTGTTGGATCTGTGGATCCTCCTCCAGTCTTGTCCAAAGTTGTGCTTCTTTATCGAACAAGTCAGCTATTATGCTACCCTGTTTTTCTATCTCCTACAATTGCGTTGTTGCTTCCTGCTTCCTTTTTTTCTTCACTGTTGGTGGAGTTGTTGGTCTGATCTATTCTCAGAGATTCTTGATATCCTTCTATTATTGATCGATTTCCTGCGCAATCTGGTCGATCTTTTCTGCTGATGGGATTTCATTTTTTTGCGCAGTGCTTGGAAGTTTCCCAAAAATTTCTCCCACCCTATGTTCTAGTTCATTTCTACATTTTTTGTCCTTCTGAGTTTCGGATTTGGCATGTGCAAAAACTGTTTCCAGTGCTTCCCACTACTTTGTTGCTTGTTGTAGCTCGACTAAGTTTTTATCTGCTCGAGACTACATTTCGTGCTCGATGCTAACATGCAATTTGTATATTTCCTTTGATGGAATCCATGTCAAGACCAATTGGATGTGGTCCAAATCCTTCAATGGTGTTTGTCCCATGATTTTGTCCATCCGCACCATGCTCGATTTTATGTAGACCGTTGCATGTGTGTGGGGCATTGGAAGAACTGGGCCTCATTCTTCTACCTCCACTCTTTCTTTGGTCTGTGTTGTCGATGGATCTATGTGTCTATTGCTACTTGCTCTCTAGGCTTCCCCTATTTTCTTGAGAAGATGTCTGATTTCTACTAGCTCTTTCTGCAGTTTATCCCTATGATGTGATGCGTGGTTGAAATCTTCTTCTAGGAAATCTTGGACCATTATGGAAATCATCTCTTCATCATCCTATGTGATCATATAGTTCGGTGATTTCCATTGTTCCTTTGACTTATTGCACGTGCATGTTGTCTGCACAACTGGCCTCTTAGTTCCCCTTGGTTGTTTTGTGATGGGATTTGGGGCAGTCTCTTGTGCTCCATCATCTTGTTTCTATTGTCCGTTGGTCGGATATGTGTTCTCTTTAGTCCCCTTCTGGGTCCTTATCAGATTTGACCCGTTGTCTGCCTGAGTTGACTTTCTTTGGCCCATTCTTGGTTTCTTGGGCACTGAGATTTACAGAGGCTATGTTTCCGCCAGCGTAGCCTCTCCTTATGTCGTTTGTGTTGGTACTTCCCGGGAAATGGCTGGGATCCTCCATTCATTAGGAAATTCATTGATGATAATATTTATATCACCCTTGGTGATGTAGAAGAACATTCATAGTAACTGTTTATCCGGATCCTGCCTTGGTTGCATCCACATGGCTTGTCGTGTAGCCCATAAGTTAGCGATGTCCCCATATCGTGTGATATCCTCTGGTGTTATTCTCCATGATCGGTTGATAGCTTCATGTATGTCCCATAGGTATGCTTCGAATATGATTCCATTATCCCTCTTATGCTTTTCCTGTGGCCCAGATCTCAATAAAATATATCTTTCTCCCACTGGCTGTGGTCTGGTACAAAAGAGTACATATTTTGGTTCTCACCATACCATGAAGGCTATGAGGGTGATCAACCATGAGTAATTAAATTTCGTACCTGTGTCCTGCACATATTTGTAGTCCACTTGAAACAAGTTTGAGAGATATGGCACCCAACTCATGAAGGTGCCTTCTACGCACTGAGTTGCAACAACGATAACTCTTGTCAGTACTTCGTCTTTGCGACATTTTCTTATCAATTTGTAGGCTAAGATCTTGGTGCCCAACTATGTAGCTACATTGTTGATTCATTTGATTATAATGCCTCTTATTCCCCTAGAGGTACCATATTTCTTCTTCAACTCCTCTGCTAACTCTTTCTCCTTGGATTTACCATCCAGAATCGGCGTGGGATCCATACCCCAAATGGGTAGTCATGTTATCTGTGCAATAAGATCAACAGTTATGGGGACGGGTCTGTCCAGCCATATATCCCCTCCATGTGTGACTTCTAACAGTTTTTTGATGCATGTTGTCACGTACTAGCCTCTGCCAAAGTGTGGTAGCTTCAACAATCCTAAAATTATTTTTCTATCCAGTTCAGTTGCCCACTGATGTGGCTAGATGATCATTTCTCCAAGTTGGTTTACAACTATTTTCTGCATAAATACCTATGGAGCAAGTTCTGGGTACTTGGTTTCATCCAATACATCATGGTAGGAATACTTGAGCTTCCCGACATGACCCAGTAGCTACGGATCTATATGTACTCCATCTAGTATGCGTCGTAGCACAATTTTTGTTGTCAGTTTCTTGGAAGGTGAGATCGGTATCTGAAATCTGTCTTCCTACTTTAGTGGTTGGCTCAAAGTTCCAACAACTCTTAGTTACTCCATTGTAAGACACTCTGGCCAAGCCAAGGTAGTTCTAGCAGTCTCTTCTATTCATTGACCTAGACTGGGTGCTTGTGTCTCATCTGGTTGCACCACTGCTCCCAGATTTTGTGTCATTCAGTTAACTTCCACAACTGCTTCAATGATTTCTAGTTGTATTTTCTGTTGGGTTTCTACTTCTTCATTCTAAGGCTCCTGCACTGCTGCTGGTGTATCCTATTCCATGGCCTCTTCTTGTGGCTTCTGAATCTCTTCTAGTACCGGTGTAGGGTTTACTGGTGTCTCCTCTGGGGACAGGATTTCATCAATATTGACGATCTCCGGCTGTTGCTACTCATTTTCTTCTAGTGGTCCTCGTGACCTAGTTTGAACCTTGGTCCGTTGGGCTATCTACCCTGGTTCTTCTAGCTTCAGTGGTGCCATAGTGGTGACTATCGAACGCTTGCTAAGTTTGAGTGGTTTTGGTGAGCTCTGCGGTCTCTCTTTGTTCATTCTAGCTGTTATTTCTCTTTCTCTGTTCTTCTTTCGCAAATAGACTAGTTTCTTTTGTTCTCATGTGTTATATGGGCTTGTCATAAATCTTGTCGAGGAAACTTCCTCCATTATGAGATTAATGCACCATAACTGTGGGTTCAATGAATCTGTAGTAGTTTCATACTTTCCATTACTCTTGCTTTTCCATCTCCATTTGGCACGTCTAATGTGATGTCACATCGACCCTTGCTGTGCTTTAATTCTACCTTGTGCTATCCTGTCATCCTGCTATCACTGACTTTCCTTTTCCTGCTTGTTTCCCTTTTTGATATGACCATTTTCCTTGACTTTACTGACTTTGTGTTTCAAATGGTATGTGGCCTTTCTATCTCTAGCATGCTTCGCACTTTTCAGTATTTTCTTTTTTATTGTTTTACTGCGCGATGGGTAGTCGACTGTCCTTGTACAGTTTCAGTCGGCTTCCGTTGATCATTCCTCTGAGGTCTGCGCCTGCTAAATCTATTAACTATATAGATTCTCCATCTGTTACATATTTTACCTCATATGGTCCTAACCAATGCATTCTTAGCTTTCTTGTGTGCTGAAATGATTTGTTGTCATAGAGCAGTACCATATCTCTTTCCTTAAACTTCTTCTTCTTGATGTGTCGATTGTGCCAAGATTTGTCTTTGACCTTCTACACCTTTTGATGGAATCCTGCCAAGATTTGTTCTTCCTCCATTTATAGTAATTGATTCAGTCTCTCCTGTACTATGCCTCATTTTATCATCTGTGTGATAGCTGCTACACGTAGACTGGGTATTAAGAATTCTAATGACATTATTTCTTCTTGGACATAGACTAGTTTGAATGGTGTGTTCCCTATCAAATTTTTGCATGTATTTCTATACGCCCATAATAATGTTGGTACTTTAAGGTCCCAATCATATCTATTGACGTTACAGGTCTTTGTCAATGCACTCTCTAGAATTTTGTTGAAAGCTTCTACTGTTTCATTTGTCTGTGGATGATACAGTGTGATTTTCTAGTGATGAACTTCAAACTCCTCTAGCATCGCGCAGATGGTGTTGTTTATTAAGTGCATACCTTGGTCACTCATCAAAACTCTTGGGCACCCAAATCTAGTGATTACATGTTCAAACAAGAAGTGTGCAGCTGTCACTGCACTACAATCCTTTACTGGTGCGGCTTTCGCCCATCTTGTTAGGTATTTCATCGCGGTGATAATGTATCTTTCCCCTATTCTTTTAGTTGGTGGGTTAACTGTTTCCACAAAGTCTATTGCCCATTTATCAAATGCCTATAGTGTCACTTGAGGTCACAGTGGCATCTTGTCCCTTCTGTTGGGTTTGCCTACCCTTCGACACACATCGCATCACTGATGGTACTCTTTTGAGTCTCTGTGGATTGTTGGCCACCATAATCCTACGCGTAGTACCTTCTACGTAGTATCTTTTCCTGCATAATTCCCTCCTACCATTCCCTCATGGGATTCTGATAGGATTCTTGTTCATTCGTGGTCTAGTACGTATCTTCATAAAATGCTATATGCACCCAACTTGGATAGATGTCCTGCGATTAGTTGATAGTCGGTTGCGCAGACTACCAGGTTCTTCTTCTGCGCAGTGGTATATTCCTGTGGCACGGTACCTATGATAAAGTACTAGATGATCTTTGTGAAGTAGTCATTAGCAATCTGTACTGAGAATAATTGTGCATACAGAAATTTGTCTTCTAAGTTCATGGGTTCTTCTCCATTTGTGACATGTGATAGGTGGTCAGGTCTCGCATTCAATTTTCCTTGTTTAACTATTACCTCAAAGTCAAATTCTTGAAATAGTAATAGCCATCAATGGATTTTCCCCCCCAACACTAGCTTTTTGACTAGGTATTTCAGGGTTGAGTGATCTGTAAACATATTAAAATGTTGTCCCAATAGGTAATGTCTGAACTTCTGTAGAGCATAAACCATATCTAGGCCTTCTCTTTCTGTCATGTTATAATTGTGTTCTGAGTCTGATAGTTTTCTGCTTATGAATGCTATCAGGTGATCCAAGTCTCCCACTCTTGGTTGTGCTAATATAGCTCCAATTGTTGTCTTTGATGCATCTACAAACACATGGAATGTATTTTCCCAGTCTGGAAAGAATAATATCGGTGCAGTAACCATATTTTCCTTTAATGTATTGAGACCATGTTGGCATTCATCATTCCATTGATACTTTGTATCCTTCCTTAATAGCTTTTCCATTGGTGTTGTGATCTGTGCATATCCTTTGATGAATTTTCTGTAGTATCTGGTATGTCCTAACTTTGCTCTTAACTGGTGAACTATTTTTGGTGTTGGTAAGTTCACAATGATTGTGATCTTTGTCGGATCCACTAGTAAGCCTTGTTTGCATACTATTTGGTCCAATAGTATCCCAAACGGTGTTCCAAATATGCATTTCTTGATATTCAGTTATATCTAGCACTGTCTACATCGTTCCAACATCATTTGTAAAACTTCCACATGGTTTTTCAATCGACTATAAATTGTGCAATCATCTAGGTATGCTTCAATAAATTGATGGATGAATTCCTTAAATGCTACCATGACTACTCTGGATAATATCCCAAGTGAATTCTTTAGTCTGAACGGCATGAAATTGTACTGATAAGATCCCCATTCCGTCGCAAATGTGGTCTTGTGTCTATCCTCCTATGCTATCTTAATCTGATGGTAACCTGAGGATCCATTGGTGAATGAGAAAGCTTCGTGGCCCCCCACATTCTCTAGCACTTCATCCATTAATGGTGTAGGGAATGGGTCATGGAAGAATGCATCATTCAAATTCCTCAAGTCAATTCATATACTGATCCTCCTTCCTTGTTTCTTGTTCTGTACGACCATCGATCTTATCCATTCTGATTCCTCGACTGGTTCGATGATGTCAGCTTCGAGCATCCTCTCGATCTCATCTTTAAATTTCTATTTATATGTGGGATTTAGTCTGTAGGGTCATTGTCTAATCAGTCTCAGTTCAGGTATGAGTGGTATCTTCATCTCTCCCAGTTCTCCTTCTTTACCCTTCATCTCTATAAATGTTGTAGGAAACAAGTCGTTGTATTCGCGCAACAACTCTATGATGCTTTCTACTGTTTTCTCATCCTAGTAATCTCTAATGTTGGCTATTTTGGGATAATCAACGGTCTCGATATTAACCTTCTTAATTTTGATTGGCATGGAAATGACTTTGGATTCTATGGGTGGTCCTTCCACACCTCTTACACCTTCAACTTATTCAATCTGAATATTGTGTGGGCCATCTTCGTCTGGTGCTTCCTCCTGTACATGGTAACATGATAATAGTTCTTTGACTGTCTGCTTATTCCACTATTATTCTTATATGATAGTTTCTATTTCTAGTTCTTTGATGAATATTACTCCTCTTATCCAGTTAAGTGCTTCATCTATGTTGGGGTTCTCATGCTTGAATGAGAAAGTGACTATGAAGTTCTGCTGCAATATTCACCATGTTGTATTTCCTTTGCACAATTCCTGGTCTATATACCAGTTCACTGGTATTCCCTCTAAAGTATGAGTAAAGTGATGAGGCCATTCCTCTGGTGGTGTCATTTTCCACAGTGTTTTACACTCCTCCAATTGTTCCACTGGTGTCCCTAGTCCTTCATATTTATGTTTTTTTATTATATGTATGTTCTACACCGAACCGTATGCGCAGTAATCTTTTACATTGATACCAGTCTGTGATGGTATCCTTGTGTGCACCCCACCATCTTGTGGGTGTGGCCTTCAGTGCTAGATCTAGTGAGAGTAATCTCTAGTTTTATACTACTTCATCTTCATATTGTGTCAAGAAGGTTTCCAAATCATTTAGCCTGTGGAAACTAGGCAGTTCTCTGATTTCTATGCCTATCCACGTATTGCGCGGTCTATTCTTGGACATATTCTCGTGGATACTTCGTGTAGTCTATGCTACCATTTTTCTAACCCGGTATCTGCGTTTTTTGTGCATGAAGTAATTCTCCACAAACTGAGTACCCTGTCTGCAGTTGGGTTTACATAATCAACATCATGCGTAGTTGTTCTATACAACTGGTTGATCTCCTCTAAGTCTAGGCAAGTGGGTTCTATGAACCTCTCCCCTTTTGATGGGTCTAGTGGTGCTATGACCCTGTAGTCTTCAGACTCAAATTCCATTTTCCTAGTTTTCAAGTTAATTATGGCCTGGCTATCAAATGCCCAATCCAGACCAACTAGTTTTGGGTACGGTGTTGTGCCATCTACTATTTCAATGACTTCAAATTTTTCTTTAGTGCACACTTTGTCAAGATCTACTAGTACTCCTTTCAGTCTACCTATTGGTAGGACTCTATGCTGGTTTGCTAGTTTTAATTAGACATTTGAGTATCCCAATGTTGGCTCTCCCATGAATTGCCAGGTCTTTTTGGGTAGCACATTCACTTCAAATCCTAGGTCTAGTATAATCTCTCCCATATTGAAATCCCCAATGTTAGCATTCAGTCTAAATTCCCGACTTGTCCTTATTCTTGTGTGTAGATGATTGAGATTTTTTGGTTCTAGATTTTGTTCTATCTCGCTGCTACATTTCTCTAGGATGTTTTGCAATATTTTCACAGATGAAGGATCACTTAACAATTTTACACATGATTGAAAAATGTCTTTGATAGTACTTACTTGTCCCTTGGGTTGCATTTTGTTGGTATGGTCCAGTGATGGAAGCATCTCATATTTCAGAGCTTCCTTGCTCTGTTGTACATTCGACGCTATGTCCTCCTTATGAAATTCTTGTCGAGCTTCTTTAAAGATATCCTTTTCCTTATGTGCGTCAAACTACTTCTTGGGGCTAGTGTTCTTCTTTACCCATTGGTTCTGCACTGGTTCCTGTTGAACTACGTCATTTTCTATTTTCGTTCCTCTATGAGTGACTATGTTGATGTTTCATTCATTGTCCCTTGCTTTGGATGAAATCCATTGAACATTTTGATTGTTCTGGTTCCTCTTTTCCTGGATATTTACTAATAGTGTTGGACATTCCTCTATCTCATGATCTGATGCGTGACAATACATACAAGTCGTTGGAGGTAGTGGACATTCCCATGCATAATGTCCTAGTTACTGACCATTGTGACATGTGACTGGTCCTCTACCATGTCTAAAACGTCCTCTGTCTTGTCCTCCTCCTCAGTAGCCTGCTCAGTCACCTCTCGGCACGTGATACTGTGGTGCCTGATTATGCCGCATGGTATTGTACTAGGGTTATGTTGGGTTGTACTGTGGCTGCACGTTATTGTAGGGTTTTTGCGTAGTATTATACTGTTGGTGTGTAGTTTTGTATGGGGCTGGGGCTTGATTGAACTGTGGCATTGCTTACCTAGTCATGATTTCGGCATGTACCTTGTATGGGTCTGATATTCTTTCCTGCATCACCTCCATAGTTCTACAATATTTTTCATCGTGGCCCACTGACATACAAAATGTGCAATATGAATTCTTTGGAACTGTTTGATACTTCTGCATCATCGTACAGTGATAAGGGTCGTCACCTAGTTTCTTGCATATTTCCAACAATAATCCTCCCTGTGGTAGCAAGTTTGGAATACTTGTTGCCATATACTATGTGAATGTTGGGAATTCGTTCTTGTGGTGTCCTTTTTTTCTGCATGTGGTGCACCAAAAGACTTCTCATTTGTCCTTGTTCTTATTCTGGTTCAACTGAAATGTTAGATTCTTCAAATCCTCCAATTCCTCAATAGTTGGGTCCATATGTTGGTATTGGTTCTCTTCCAGTTGCAAGGCTTCCTGTAGAGCCTCATCCTGCATCTGAAACTTTTGTTGTCATAAGGTATATTTTATATGTGGGAGTAGTGAGTTCAAAAACAGGTGACGATGCTGCATCTCGATCATAAGGTATTTTAACTTCCCCTTTAGTTGCTTGAATCTCTGGTCAATCTCCCATACAGACTCTCCTAATTTCTATCTTATCTCGATCATCTTGTTCATGTATTGATCCTCTGAGACTGACTTCTCAAAATCATTAATCAATAGCTTCTTAATGTCTGGCAGTGTCCTCATCATCCCAGGGTAACTATTTATGTCTAAACTCATGTACCAGTCTAGTGTGCGGTCTCTTAGCGTGATCACTAGCTACGCGAGTTTAGTATCTTCATCAATGATTTTTTTTTCCTCCCAGATATTTGCACAAATGAACAAATGATTCTCAATATATTATGTTGCTTCTCCTCAAAATTTTGGTAATCTGATAGTGGGATCGTGTCCTGCCATTCGAAATACTGAACTGCTACCTCTATCACACAGTGTGGATACTTGAATAATATTGCCTGACCTGGCTCCTCCAGTTTTTGCTCCTATGGTAGATGTAATTCTTGTTGTTGGACTTCCTTTGAACTTCATTTGTCTAAACGGTGGTGTTCTCTTTGGTGTATTAGTCGCACATGAGTTTATGGGTTCCACACTGACATTAATATGGATAGGATGGATACCTTCTCCTCCCTTTCTTGGGCCTCTTGTTTTCCTCTCATAGGTTGTGCGCGGGATTTCCTCAATATTCTCCACAACCTAGATATCATTTACCTCTTCCTCATCGCTCGCCAATACTTCCCTCATGGCTACGACTCTCTTCTTGGTATTCACCTTATACTGGTAGGGTATTCCACTACGTGTCATTCCTAATGTTGCCAAGATCCACTTGAGTTGGTCATCATCTATAAATATTGGGTCCAAGGATTCCTCTTTCTTGCCTTTATCCTCACCTTCTTCCATTTATCCTCTCTCTCTCAGTGCCTCTCCCCTTCCCCCATGCATGCAGCGAAGTCTAGCTGTTTGATTCCATTGTCATTACACCTTTGTTATGTAGCAATATTTTGATAGAAGTATGCAGTGATAGAATGTATCTTCCTCGAGGTCTGTGTAGAAATTATTGCTTTTTTGCGTTGTATGACTTCGTTGTGTCAAATGCAAACTCTGTGATGAAGCCTGCCACAATACTGTCAAGCCAAATGTCTACTACGTGGGTGAATTTGTTATTCACCTGTTGTAACTACTCAACCTGTGATGGAGTCCAATCTAGCTATCGAATCTGGTTCATCACATGGTTATCCTTCAACCTTAGTATCCACTCTTACAATAGGTGGGGAAAATCATAGAAAAAGATTTTGTGTAAATCTGTAAGCATGTATTTATCCAGGTATTTGCGAGGTTTGATTCTAGGGTTTCTATTGTCTTTCTTGGAAAACTCTAGCTCTTTGGCTCTCAACCAACCTTTGATTTCCACTTTCGTAGGGTTCCAAGGTCTCAACATTCCCTTCTAATGGCTCACATTTCTTTTGTTTCTCTCATGCATGTCTCATTCACTCTATCTCGTCTACTCAGTCCTCTCTTGTTCCTCTTAACACGACAACAGAACCATTTGTTGGTTGGTTTTCCCTTCTCTGGCCAATCTTCTCTACTGGTCTATTTGATTTGTTGACCCAGGTTTCATGTCATTTGGGTTTCCAACAAATCCTCTAAAACTCAACCCCTCTGGTAAACCAAAAGGAAACACAATACACAGAATGCACTGCGCAGTCTCACCCGAGATAGCTTTAAATGGGTGGTTGTAAAACCAGGTGTTTACAACCCAGGATTGAGTATGATATAGGGGTGTATGAATCAAAGCCATGTACTATGCGTTGTGGGTGTAATATACTTATTCCTCATGGTTACAAATATATATTTCACAGGTTATTTCCCAAATAGCATAAATGTATTCCATAATAATGTATTAACTCATTCATCGATCATAATCATTAAGTATTGAAAGATAGTAACAATACACATGCATTCATCACATTACACAGATATTATGGTGGTTCACCCCCTCCTGGGCTACATCCATAAAGATTTGTCTCTTGGATATTTTATCATGGTGGTTCTTCATTTCCGACACTACGCGCTTACAATTCCCCTCTCATGGGTAAGATCTATATTAGGCGAACTTGATCTCACCAGACCCTACAACCTACAATCTAATCCTCATATATACCTTCCCTCTTCTATTCTTTGCTCAACATATTACAAAATTGGTTCACACAGTAAAAAACATTACAAATCGTCGTTTCCCATGCATAGTTACAATACTCCGGACTAATAACGAATAACAACAACAACAACCTATTTTATACCTGCTTATCTATATATATATTTATCGGGCTCTTCATCCATTTACAAAGTATTACCAAAACCCTAACCCTACTGACATTAGGTCTTCCTCCCATGCGTGCGTTGTTATTGCTCCAGCTGTCTCTTTCCTTATGCATGATTTCTTACATGCACATGTGTTGTTCTTTCTCCAGCTGTTACTTTAGTTTCTGCATGCTTTCTTTCCCACGATCGTCCTTCTTTCCACTTAGACCTTGTGCCAACACCCCCCAATATTGATTGACATTACACTAATTGCATGGATTACATGGCTCCCAAAGGAAGGTGAGGATCTTTCCCTTTTGTTTAACAAGGTAGGAGAGAGAGTCCTCTTAGAATCGATGAAGGAAAAGTTCCAGAATTTTAGGGGGAAAAAGGTATTGGATGTGAAAAACACCAATGATAACAATGTTTGGTTTGTGACATAGGTTGTCAGACACCCACTATGGCATGATAATTTTTTTTCTTTTCCTCAAGGGACAGAATCCATGAAGTCCTACGGGGGCCTAGCGCATGCTAGTTCTTCCCTATTCACCTCCCTGTGATCGTGGTTTAGGACCACAGGCCAAACAAACCAGGTTCATATTCATGTTTCGCGACTCAACGATACAGTGAGTCCAATCTTAGAGGTAGAATGGTGATGTCCACCTCCATGTGATCATGGGTCGCGACCATAGGATGAACAAGTATGTCATCCTTTCTCTCTTCGTGGCTCAGCACTACCAGAGTGTCGAGTCTTTCGATTCTGCAAACCCCGACACAGCGAAGCGCCAAACCCTGAAAGGGCTAGTGAGTACAAGATTCATGTTTGGGTGTTTTCCTCGTGACCACATTCTGTGACCCCATGCTTAAATCTGCAAGGACCTTATTGGCCCTTCACGATTTGGGAAATCGTGATGCATGACTTCTTCATTTCCCATTCAAATCCCCAAAATCCACGAAGTCTCCCATGTTTCCCTCCAAAGGAGATCAACAGCTGTAAGCCTCCCCTGATTCGACAGTTTGGATCCTTTCGGGATTTTGGTGCCCAGGGGTTCGAGATGCAACGATCCCAAAAAATCATGTCATGCAAATATCTGAATTTTGGTATGGGGATCCGTGTAGGAGATCAACAACCCTTGATAGTGTGGATCCAATGGTCCATAGGATTTCAGAACTTTCCCTGAGCTCTGACCGCTCACCATGCATCTCCCTTGATGGACGGTCCAGATTCCTTCGAGTCTTCTCTTTGACACATTTCGCTACTCGCAACCTCGCAGGTTGAAGCGTTGAGCTCTCGTGCTCTTTTTCTATGAAATCTCGAGATGTGAAAGTCAGCAATAGTTGACTTCCTCTTTTCACTTCTTGCAACTCGCCACTTCGCGAGTTGTAGCGTCAAATCTTGGAACCTCTCCTTCAAGAACCCTCGAGAAGTGATATTTATTATCCTTCTCATGTTCTCGCTACTCGAGACTTCGCAAGTCCAAGGGTTAAGCTCTCAGGCTCTTATCCCGTGAATCCCTGAGAAATGAGAAGTCAACGAAATGTTGACTCCCTTCTCCAAGTGACTCGTGTCCACCCGTCAATCACGCGGGCCCCACCAGGAAATTCTACCACATGTTCTGTCATGCTCGGTTCTCAGCACTTCACTACTCGGGAAGTTGTAAATGACTCCTTTCAACCTCCGAACTCATGAACCCTCGATACGTGATGTATCAAGACGCCAGATCCCACAACTATCCTTCCTCTTTGATCAATGGCCCGAATCACATCATGATCTCGCAACTTGGGACTTCATGACTCCAAGAGTCAGGTCTTCCACCTCCAAACTTGTGAATCCCCGATACGTGAAATGGTCAGATCTATGCCACCTATTCTTTTTGATTAACGACCCAGATCACATCACAATCTTGTGACTCAAGACTTCATGAATCCAAGAGTCGGGTCTTCCACCTTCAAACTTATGAATCCTCGATATGCGAAATGGATAGATCTCCACCACTTGTCCTCCAACATGGATGGTCCCGATGTCTTCAGAATTTTTTGGGACGTAGTCAAGTTCACTCTCCCGCCTAGGTAAAAGTTAAGATCGATGGCTTATAGAGCTTTGATGGGTCCCTGGGATCTACGGTCCAGGATCCCATTGTGATCTTGCGACTCGGGACTTCGTGACTCCAAGAGTCGGGTCTTCCAACTCCAAACCCACAAATCCCCGATACGCAAAATGGTCATATCTTGCTATCTCTTCTGAGCTTGAATCACGAAGTTCAAAATCTCGGAGCTTCAAGCTCCCATGACCCCGAGACCTTAGAAAGCTACTCTTTCTTGCATAAGGGTTCCAGACCCAGATTTCATGAACCCTCAGATGGTTCTCAGGCAATTATCCCTGATCTTAATCGAATCTCTGATAAGGTTCAACACGGTTACAAGGTTTATGGGGTAGTTCTCAGAAAAGAGTACTCTCAAGGGGCCTTCCTAGAATATTATGAGAAACTAAGAAAATAAGATGATTCTCGGTGGGGAGAACTCATGTCCCAAACTTAAACATTTGTGCAGAAAACAACTATGGCATGTAAGCATACATAGGCATCCATTCTATCAAATCAATGTTTGGTAAACACTTCTATTCAGAACTATTTACAAGCACATAAAACTGAACATGCAATTATGGCATTAACTTCAAAATAACACTTATTAGAAATAACACCAGAGGTGATGCAACTGCTGAGAGGGGTGCTCGTTTCCACCCAACCGTAGTCTCAGCGACTCCCAACGGATTTAATACTAGCCACCCCGAGCTGAGACCATGATGTTGCGAGACTGTGTCTCGGTTTTCCAGTGACCGAGAACGAGGGTTACTCTCTCCCTTCTCATCTATCACTCCCTCTGCATATCTACATAGTTCTTCCTCCTTCCCCCATATCTTCCCCTTCTCGCTCCTTCCTCAGGCATTTTCCTCTTGTGAGGTTGCATGTGGCATGATTCCCCACACGATGGTCAGGCCCGAGGCTCCTACGGATGGGTGGTTCACTTCCCCCATCCCTCATTAATTCCTGAGGATCCATATACCTACCAGCCTATGAGTAAATTATTTCGGGCCAGCGAGCCACTCTTGGTTCTCTGGGCCAGTGAAGTCCAAATATGGTATTGGTTTTGGTGGAAGTTAACACCACCTTTCCAGGTGCCTTCCACCACCTTTCTTCATCCATTGTGCTCTCTTTTTCAGCATATCCCCTCTCAGCAATCCTTCAATATATATATATATATATATATATATATATATAATCTTATTTACATTCATCGACCTTTTTCATAAGGTCCATTCCCATCACACATTCACATTCTTGAGTTTGCCACAGTTCTTGGCCAGTATAGTTATTTTTACAAACTGGGGGAAATAGGGTGTTACATAGGTGTTGGCCTACAAGTTGTTGCACAAATTTAGGAAGTATGAATTACCGACTGCATTCATTGAAGTTGCATAAAAATGTGTCGAAGGGGTTCAAATGAACCAGGCCACCTTCTTGGTGAACCAAATTTTGCAAGATTGTATTGGGGCCCAGGAAAAGGGAACATAATTTCACTATACATGGTTGTTGATTTTGATTATGCTGGCCAGATAGAAGGAACCAAGTCACTATCGGCGTATAGGAACATCTAGTAAATAAAATATGGCCAGGAGGTATGCCAACTTATGGAATACAATGATTAAGAGAAGACAACATCACACTAATGCCACATTTTTTGTATACTTGGAAAATAACATGTATCTAGTTGCACACACACCACACATTTCAGATGAGACAATGAAAACATATAAGGATATCTCGTGCTTCAAAGAAGGCATGCACTACATGTATGTGCATGAAAATAAGGACCCAGTGCACCAATGGTTTCCAACTAGCTATAGGTTGACAACAAAGGATGTATGTTTAATTGTGAATGACTGGGAAGATGGTTGGAAAATCCCAACAGAGAAAATAGGGAGCCCATAAGAGGAATAAGAGAAGGATAAGAGTTACGAAGAAACATATGAGGAGAAGGGGAATGATTAGAATAATGGTGTAGGAGATGCGCGAGGGCCATAAACAACAGAGGCACAATAGACAGTTCCCAAGACACAACAGAAAATAAAACATAAGGAAAAATAACTAGTAGGAGGGGAGAACAAGAAGGATAAAGTTCTTAAGGAACCCCCAGTTTATAATTTAACCAATGATGATATGGAAAGGATCAACTAAAAAGTATGGGATGATGTAGAGGGAATCATGGAGGAATCAACCAGGAAGAAAGAAGAGCAACAATAGAAAGTGTAGGATCAGTTGGAAACACTCCAACAGATCTTAGCATAAAACATCCATCTATTATAGAAAGATTTTCCTCACCCTAGGAAGGCTTGTACATAGATCCTTTTTCCATTTCCCTATGAAGACTTGAAGTCCCCTTTTGCAAATCCCAAAGATAAAAACATGATTTTTCCACATATACACACCCTACCTATATTATGACATGCATATACGTAGGTTGCACCACTACAACCCGCGTACATTGGGATTTGTGGCCAAAATTAAAAAATGTTGTCGGTTTTCTATGTCACATCATGAGATCTATGATCATTGGCCTTCCCTATAGTGGAAACATTCTAAATCAACCCTTCAGTTCCACTTGAAGGTTACAAATGGGCCAAATCCGAGCTATGGAAAAGAGGAGAAGAATTCAAATTTGAGAGCAAAGTTACTCTAGAGAAATTATTTTTCTTCACATTGAGTCTGCATCCCTTTGTCCTTTAAGTTTGAACACATTTTTCATCCCTTAAGCTCTTCCCTTCTTGATTGAGAACCTCATTGTCTCTATTATATGAGCTTGCCTTTGGTGGAAGATTGAAGTGGTGGAGGCCCAGCTAGAAGGAACTTAGTTTCTCAATTTTGAACCGTGTCGACACTGAAGTTTGTAACTCATTCGTTTCTATTGATTACATATTAATAGAAATACTCTTTTCCTGACCAATTAATATCTTGAGAATATTTGAATTGTTATTCCATGGGAGTATTTGTTATGAATATTGATGGATTATGCTATTGAATGTGCTAACATTATATATTATCACCATATGCTTGCATTTCTTGGTTGTTGAGGATTGGTTGCAGGTATATTTCTTTAGGTCAAGTGCTCAATGGTGGACTTCATCGAATGTTTGGACGAGCTAGGCCTTTTATCTTGTCCCGTTAGCATATTTTTTATATAGAATACTTGAGATTAGAGTTGATTTCTACAGTCATTTTTCATCTGTTGTGGTTTAACCCTAGCCATAGAGAGATTTTCCTCATAACAGAATTGGCGACCATACTGTGGAAAGTATCTTATTTTTCGGGGTTTGGAGTGATTTTATCCTTAGATTTCTCTCGTTTATATTGAGTTTCTTGTCGTATGATTTCTTGACAGCCTATGTTCACTCTAAGTCTAAGTTTCTTAGCCTTCTCCTTAGCCTGGCTATGTTTTGACGCATATACATGGGTTTTTGCTTGAAAGTCGCATACATATGTGTGTTATACTTCTGCAAGATGCATACATATGTGCTTTCCCCTTGAACAGTCATGTACATCACCCTTTGTTTCTTGGTTGTTGGGTTTGATGGGTGTTGGGTAGGTTTTGATGATTTTTGAGTCTTATTGAGTCTCTGTGGTGACTATTAAGTGTTTGTGGAATGACAAAAAACCTGCCTTTGGTTGAATTTTTGGGTGGTGCCTTTCTAATCATATTTTTCATTTGATTGTCCTTCCATCTTGGGCTGAGTTGTTTTCTCCTTGATATCGAACTTGGATTGTGTTTGTTTACAAACAGTAGAGTCTTTATATCAAGTTGATTTTCAGTCCTTGTATTTTCATTTTCTTATATTGAAAATAGAAAAATATTAGGCATTTTACATTGATTGGCATTTTGACCTTTTGAGTCTTTATCGTTAATGTTAGCGCATGTAAAGAAATATTGCATTTTATTTCTAATTTCATAACTGAATTGAGAATTGCATTTTGAAAAGAATATCATTTATTGGAAATTGAAGTTAGGACTTTGCATTGTATTCACATTCATTTATTTTTCTTGCTGAGTCATAACATCACTAGTTTCACGACCACACCTTTTGAGTAAGAAAGGCCATTAAAAGTAACGCTATAATTTAAAATTGATTAGCAACGATTTTTATCTTTCTAGGGTACACAAACTAGCTTAGGATTTAGAGCCTTGGAATAGGATTTTGTGAGTAAACTTCTCCAAGGTTATTAAATCAACATATGTGTCTAACTAAGGGAGTGGATAAATCCATTGTATAATCGGTAATATCAGGAGGCTCCGCTTACACCAAATTTAAGAATGAGGTCACGTGAGGTTGGTTAAAGGGATATCCCCCTGATACCTTCTTAACGTCAGATATATTTCTAGGGATCTATTCATATATGGGGATATTGCTAGTGCCCTTACCTCTGTGAGAGGCAATGCTTTCAAGGTTTCGATATTTTCTACCCTGCCCATACGGTGGACCTGACTTATGACTATTCTCTTATGAATTAGTTATACTGTGGTTTCTTAGTTTCTTGACTTAGGTACAACATAGATTACTTGTAGGGGTTATTTTGCAGGTACCCTGGCTTAGATAAGGGTCAGATAATAGGAAGCCTTTATGGAGGATTACCTCTCCGAGGGGATCTGACCGACTGGTTGTTAATCCCACGAGGGCCCTTATAACTAATTATGTTACCTCTGATATTTAGCAGAGGAGTCTCAGGCCCCTCTTGGGCAAGGAATACCTACTTTAGAGAGGGATATACCTTTCAACCACTTTATCATGTTTGTGTGCATATTGGTTGTTTGATTATTTTTTGTTTTCTCTTTGATTACTAGTTTTCCTTAGGATTTTTTTTCTATTTCTCGAGTCTTGATTCATCATGGAGCCAGACCATCTTCCCCGTAGGTCTCACCACTTGTTATAGTTGCCACTGCATTTTGAGTCTTTTCCTTATAAAAGGCATAGACTGACCAAATGCGTTACACACACCTCCACTTATTAAACTTGTGATCGTACAAGGATGAGTACTGAACTGAGTCATCAATATACTGGGAGTTTTTCAACTCCCACACCTACTATAGTTAACAATAACCCTTCAACACCTTCAACCACAATGTTTGTAGTATCGGAGGCACCTATCATCACCGTTTCCTGTCCTACAATGAATACTCAACCTATAGCCACGAACTCATTTGGGTCTCTTGGTCACTCACCGGGCTATAATGTTCAGTGCATCCCTATGGCCTCTAGTCCTTTTCCATATGGTATGCTGAATTTTACATCACAATTTTCAAACTCCATCCCAACGGTTAGCACTAATGCTAGAATTGGATTTGGGGTCACAAATCCTCCTTATACTCCATTCTTGTTTGGTGGCACTCATATCCCTCAAATGACTCCTACCATTGGAGGCATTCCTCATTTTAACCCTGGGTCTAATCTTGTTGTTTCTAGATGGAATAACTAACCTGGCGAACAATCTACTTCTCACATTCCATCCTTTATACCCACCTCCTCTGTGTTGATTCTGACCAACACAGTTGGTATGATGAATCCACCTTTATCCTCTGGATTCACACCCGGACGAGGTCATTTTCACACCTTAGGAAACCCACAAACTGGGTCCACTTAGGTTGAGGACAGTTTTTATAACCCTCATCAGAACATTCGTACTGGAATTGTGCCCAATGAACCCCTTATGAATCATCTTGGAGGAGGGTCTTACAATCTGAGACAAGGCCATGGTGCTTACCAGAACCCTGGATCGGTTGTGATTCCCCAATCAAAATATTTCCAGGGAGCTTGGGGCCAGATGTCGCCACCCTATCTCCCTTCTCTGGACATGCTCAACTTTCCAAACTTGTATAAGTAAATGAATGACCCTATGCATCATGATCAGTCAGGGCCCTCCATCCCCATTAAGATTCCTTCGAATATTTCAAAATTCGAGGGAAGGACTGGTGAGGATCCTGGTGATCAAATCACCACCTTTCATCTATGGTTCTCTTTGAATTCCCTTAATGATGATTCTATTTGGTTATGATTGTTTCAACTCACCCTCATGGCGGTTGTCGTGAAATGGTATATCTAGCTACCTAGGGGGGCATACAAAACTTTTAATCAAATAGTTTTAGTCTTCCTCAATCACTTCCAATTGTCGGTTCATTACGATGTTGGCATCAAACTTCTGACGATGTTTCATCAGGATAGGGCCACTCATATCTCGAATCACATCCAAGATTAGCGTAGATGGAAGAGGTTGATCAAGGCCTATATACCCCCAGAATTATTGCTAGGGTGGTTCCTTAAATGCCTCCTGTCTTATATTTCGAAGGATGTTTCTACATTTAGGGTTACTTCTAAGGAAGAAGCAATTTTTAAAGACCAACAATTATATCTTATATATAATCAGTCTAGGATGTTATATGAGATTCTTCCTGATGCACCGAGGTCAAACTATGACCCTAGAAAAAATCCTAGGCCACATGCCAATGGCATTGTAGGCTCTATCAATGTGAAATCCACAGACTCGATGACAAGACATTTGAAAGACTTGTCTCTAAACCAATTTGTTGTAGGTCCAACTTTTTTTTTTCCCTCTAATCCCACTCAATCGGTGGATGTATGCTCTGTGCAGTCGTCGACTAGCCCGAATGGTAGCCAACAACCAGGAGGGG
Organism: Picea glauca; assembly: GCA_000966675.3. Classification (NCBI taxonomy): domain Eukaryota; kingdom Viridiplantae; phylum Streptophyta; class Pinopsida; order Pinales; family Pinaceae; genus Picea; species Picea glauca. Next base: position 188,383 of record JZKD02S0487388.1, on the reverse strand, counting down.
GTAAGAAGAAAGGACGTAATAATAATTGTAGGGGTGGAAAGAATAATAATAAACCGAAGGAAAATGCTAATAATGAGAAGATGAATAATAATGTTGGTGAGGTAAATAAATAAAGGAGGAAGGTGAGGTTTCCTTGTAATATTTGTACAGATGACTACATGTTGGGTCCCAACAACCCCCCCTATATTTTTATGAAATTTAAAGGACCCCTATTAAAATCTTGATAATTATAATGAGCTACAGAATCAACCTTTTCAAATAGTTTAATGCCTTGGCTTTCTTTGAGAAAAAATTAATACATTCACTATAGTATGAAACATTCATTACAAGAGTGTATGTCAAGAGTTAGAAACGAGCATAAAAATCTCAGTTTAAACAAAAACTTTAATTTTTATCAAATGTTTACTTTAGTTTAAATTATGATTATGTGTTCATTTTTTTACTCATTAGAAAGTTTGACTATTTTGAATAATGTGCTCAATACTTCATCAAATTTTATCTTGGTTGGTTTCTCATTTTCATAAAATCATTTGGTGATATTAATTAATTAAATTCTTTTTTTATTTTGTATCTCATAATAATAATAAAAAATAAAAAAGAATTATCAATGATTTGTTTGATTTTATTCTATTCTCCATTAACATGAAGCTTCTAGAATTAAGATCATATTTGAAAGGAAAATATAAACAATGTTTGTTTAGAACTTATAGTTAGTTTAAATTCATTTTTTATTTTTCTAGATTTTGTTTTATTCACATTTTTTAGGTTATTAATTTTTAAGTTATTAATTTAGGTTTCTTTTGTTTCACAGGTTTTTATTATCAAATATTTGATACGGATCTGATCATGGCTTGATTTTATTATCCAAATACGTTCAAGATGATTGATCCAAAAATAATGGATTGATACAAATAATTTTATGAGCAACAATAGATAAAATTTGGAAAGGCGTCAAGATCAGACACACAATTTTACAGGACTGATTGCAGCCAAACCGTGAGGAATTTGGAGAAACGGTTGAAAACCCAGAACCAAAATGGACCCATTTACCTTTTTCATAGATATTTTCTCAAACAAATGCATGATTGTAGAGATATTTGGGTCTCTTTTAGAGGAAAATTTCAGGTGGCGGAAATTAATAGTGACGCTCAGACTATTCATTCATTTTATAAATATATGAGAAAGATCAGAGCCATGGAAAATCCAAGAATTAGAGAGGATGATTTTAATCCTTTATATTTTGTATACTATTTCTTTTGTAAACATTTTATTTATTTTCAAATGGAGTAATGGATGGCTGGAAGCTTTGGGATAATGGACGAGTATTTTTAAAGAAGAATATGGAATTCCAGGCTGCTTAATGGCTTTTGTTCTGTAAGTAAAGTGGTTTTATTTTCATATAATATCTTCATATTATTTGAATAATTGATTATGCATTGATTTAAATAGATTTAGTCTTTTTAATCAATACATGGTTAATTATTATCATTTTTATATTAATTTTTCCAATTTTTAAGAGTCTATTATCCAAAACAATTCTTCCAGGACTACAATATGGGCATGTGATTTTGAGAAAGAATATGGGAAAGTAATTCATATTTGGATTTAGACCTGTGTGATACTTATTCCATTTAATTCTTTCATTATTTTTGTATTATGAAAATGTTATTATGGTTGATTTTAGCTTTACCTTGTCATCATATGGTGTTTTCATATTGTTAAATGTTATATGCTGCCCATAATTTCTTATTCCATTTTTCTTTTGATCAATCGATCATTTGATTATTATGGAATTTATTTCTAATGTTAAATGATGGATAATATCAATACCCAGAATTGATTTTTATTTCATTCTTAAATATTGATGATCTTAAGTGATGTAGGAGCATCTCCCACATCAAGCGAGTCAGCGCGGAAGCGAGAAACAACTGGACAGGCGCCAACACAAATTTTGAAAAAACCTTGGAAATTGTTGCGCAAATATTAAATGAAGTCATTAAGAAGAGGCGCACTTGTATATTGTAATCAGACCTTGAGCCTTTAGCTCTCATCCTTAGTAGGTAGGAGGCATTTAAAGTAGTTAATGCAGGTAGATAGAATTTAATTCTAGATTAGACAGTTTTAGAACCCAAGAGGGAAACGAGATATAGACACCCTCATTGTGCATTGTAACATTATCAGATTTAGAAGCATTGGAGAAAGAGCATGCAAAGAGCTGTGTAAGAACACCCATGTACAACTATTTGGATTAATAGGAAGAGATTGATTCAAATTCATGGTTTTGTTTTGTTCTCTGTGTATTGATGTTATGCTCACGAATGTTTGCTTCCTATTATACATTTTCTTTATATGTTGTGTATATGATTTCATGGTTGATTTGAAGTCTTATAGGGTGATGGAATGAGTTTCGATTGTTTCTCTATTTGAACAAGAGTTCCTGCAAGGAGTGCAGTTGAAATTGTCTGCAAGGAGTACGTTGACAGAGGGTTCAGATAGAGTCACTTTTGCTCTCATTCACTCTGAAGTGTAGATAGGAACAGGAGCTGTGCAAGGAGTGCACAGGCTGAGTGAAGTTCAGGGTTGCGAACATGAGCAAGAGATAAAGGAATGATATTGTAGGTGTGCACAAAGTCGAAGTATTCAACACTTAGAAGTGTCTAAAGGTTGCCACAAGGAGTGCAAGCAAGAGGTTTTCTTTCTGAAGAATTTGAAGCTGGGGAAAATCTTAGGAGGTATAGAGCCTTCGGGTAATCACCAAGAGAAGCATGGGGAGATTGTGTCATGAAGTGTTTAATCAGGCATTGAAGTTTGCACACAGGAGAACAAGTTCTGTGTAATAACACTTAGTCATTTCGTAGGTTCTAAAAGGAGGAGCGAATGGTTGGTATTCTCCAAGGAGGATTCGTGATATCCCGTGAACCGTCAGATCTAGTAGAGAAGCAGGGGAGATACTGTAGGTATCCCCAAGAGGTTAAAAGGCTCAGGAGGGCTAGGACCATTGATCCGAGCCATAAGGGGCATAGGATCTACACGTGAAATTGCTTATTGGGGTTTCGTGGATTGAAATCCCGTAATATTGCAACAAGAACCGCGAAACCACGAAACACGATATCCCGACGGCAAAGGGAGAGTGTAGGCCACAAGGGTCAGAGTGGAAGACAGGTGGCACACCTTATCGGAGCTTCACAGTGAGAAGTCCTGATACATATGCATTAGGATTCGTGATATTGCGAACCCCAAATTTCTGATGAGGTGAAGCGTTGAATAGTCAAATTGACCATGCATCGGGGTTTTGACACATCGGGAGTCGGAAGTCGGTAAAGTGAGTGGTTTGATATCACGAGTGGCGAAATCGCAATAGAGAAAACCCCGATAGGGAAAGGTCAATGGTGACTATCATCGAATATCGGGGATTCGAGGGTCGAATGCTCGACCACTGACCTTGTGAAGTCACGAATTCCGATCCTCCGAGTGCAGAGAGGGGATCGCGCGAAAAGTTCTGTGGGTGCAGATTTTCTGATAGGGAAATAGAAGAGTGTTACAGTTCTTCGGGCAGAGGAAGAAGAAAATATCCTGAGCTGATGTAGGCCTTTCGACCTGTGGTTTGTGAGGAAGGGCATTGGCATCAAGTGGTATCAGAGAAAAAAAAGACTCTTTTCTTTCTGTAGCAGAGAAGGGAAGAATTCGCCATGCCACTAAGGACAGATAAGAAATCACCCGATCCAGAGGATAGGGAAATGCCGAGAAGAAGAGGTAGGCAGATGACTGATCCAGTCATGGAGAGACATATGTGTGATCTACGAGCTAGGCTTGAAGACATGGAGACAACGCAAAGATGCACAGTCAGTGTAGGGGATCTCAGTGATTCTGAAAGTGAAGATGAGGTTGAATGTGAAGAAGAAGTTGCAGCCGAAGATGCATCAAACGAGCATTTGATCAGAGCTATTTCCAGGATGGGTGAAAGGGAAAAGATGGACATTCCAGTTTACGAGGGAAACTTTGATGTACAAGATCTTCTAGACTGGATTAGAGATTTTGACACATACTTAGACTATGAAGATGTCGAAGAAGACAAGAAAGTCAAGCATGCTATCACTAAATTGAAGGGACATGCAACATTGTGGTGGGATGAACTACAAGCCGATAGATTCTTCAAGGGCAAGCAGAAGATCGAGAGTTGGGATAGGATGATCATGAAGTTGAAGGAAAAATTCATCCCCAGGGATTATCAAATTTCTTTGATCAGGAGAATGCAGAACCTGAGACAAAAGTTGATGACAGTGAAAGAATACACTGCGGAATTCTATAAACTGAACATCAGAGAAGGTCATCGGGAGAGCGATGATAAGAAAGTTTTCAGGTATATGAATGGCCTGAGATATGATATCCAGGATGAGATGAGCATGGTAACCATCCGAATGGTGGAAGATGCTTATCATATGGCTCTAAAAGCGGAAGAGAAGTTAAGCCGAAAATAGAGTCAGAGGGGCCGAGGTAGAAGCCAGCCTAGAGGAAAATCAGTTGCCTAGGAAAGAACCCAGAAGCCCAAGGAAGACTGGAAGAAACCTCAGAATCGAATAGAGAGGGGTGGAACCTCACAGCGAGGGAAACAATATGTTGAATAGAGAGGGCATCATACTGAGCAGAGAGGAGATTATGCTGACAACAACACTTTTCCTCGTACTAGAGGTAGAGGAAGAGGAAGAGGTGGAGTAATCACCTAATTCACATGTGGAAAGAATGGGCACAAGTCTTATGAGTGTCCATAGAAAAATAAAGAGATTGGAGAGGCTCACATCGCCGAAGCACAATGGTGGGATGTTGAGGTAGAAGACGCTGAAGGCGGAAAATCGTTGATGATGCGAAAATTCCTTTTGACACCTGAGAAGGAGGTGGAGAATTCAGTCCAAAGGACCATACTTTTTAGGACTTCTTGCAAGACTAAGGACAGGGTATGCAAGGTCATTGTAGACAGTGGTAGCATGGATAATCTCGTATCTACAGAGATGGTAGAGAATCTGGAGCTGGAGATGACTAATCATCCAAGCCCATACAGAGTTTCGTGGCTACAGAAAGGACACCAGGTAATTGTCACTAAACAATGTTTAGTTGAATTCAAGATAGGAGGATATAATGATAAAATATTGTCTGTTTTCATTCCTATGGATGTTTGTCATCTATTTCTGGGTAGACCATGGCAATATGACAGGAATTTGATTCATGACGGGAGAATGAACACATACACCATAGAGAAGAATGGGAGGACACACATGTTACTTCCAATTAAGGATAAGGAGGTAAAGCCAGAAGTAAGCAATGCAGTACTTCTCATGAGTGGGAAGGAACTTCTTATAGAGTTTAAGAAGAAGGAGGATCCATAGTTCATTGTGTTCAGGAAACCGAGGATTGTTCTGACTAGCACAAGAGTGGATGATTTACGAGAGGAGGTTCAGGAACTGTTGGAAGAGTTCGCTGATATCGTAGTGGACGAATTACCTCGTTCGTTGCCACTGATCAAGAGTGTCATTCATCATGTTGATCTCATACCAGGGGCCAATTTTCCAAACAAATACGAGTACAGATTGATGTCACAAGAGAATGAGGAAGTTAAGAGACAAGTCCAAGATTTGTTGGACAAAGTTTTGGTCAGGGAGAGCTTGAGTCCATGTGTTGTTCCAACAGTACTCAGTCCGAAGAAAGACGGAGGTTGGAGGATGTGTACTGACTCAAGAGTGATTAACAAGATAACCATTAGGTACAAATTTACATTGACGAGGATGGATGATCTAATGGATTGCTTGAGAGGAGAAAAATACTTTTCAAAGATCGATTTGAAAAGCGGTTATCACCAGATTCGCATGAGAAAGGGTGATGAATGGAAGACAACATTCAAAACAAATGAAGGGTTGTATGAATGGCTTGTTATTCCATTTGGTTTAACAAATGCGCTGAGTACCTTCATGAGGTTGATGAACAAAGTCCTGAGGGAGTTCATTGGGAAATTTTTCATTGTGTATTTGGATGACATACTAATTTTCAGTAAAACAGTGGCAGAGCATTTGAAGCATTTGGCTATAGTGATGCAGAAACTACAGCAGGAGAAGATGTTGATAAATATGAAGACGTCCTCATTCATGAAGATAGAGCTCATTTACTTGGGATTTGTTATTTCTGCAAATGAGTTGAGGATGGATCCAGATAAGGTTGAATTTATTAAGAATTGGCCATCACCGAGAAATATTTTTGAGGTGAGAAGTTTCCATGGATTGGCTAGTTTCTACCGAAATTTCATCAGGAATTTCAGTGGAATTAGGAAAGCGATGATGGATACAGTGAAGAAAATACACAAATCTTTTCACTGGATAGAAGAGGCTGAGAAGAGTTTCAATCTGTTGAAGAGGAAGATCACGGGACTACCAGTTTTGGTGTTGTCGGATTTCCATAAGACATTTCAGGTGAAATGCGATGAAAGTGGATTTACAATCGGGGCAATCTTGAGTCAAGAAGACAGGTCGATAGCATACTTCAGCGAGAATATGAATGAAGAAAAATTGAAATACTCCACTTATGATAAGGATTTTTATGCTATCATACAGGCATTAAAGAAATGGAGGAATTACTTGATCCTGAAAGAGTTTGTATTGTACAGTGACAATCATGCACTGGAGTTTGTGACTCAACAAGAGAAGTTGAATCAGAAACATGCCAAATGGGTTGAGTATATGCAAAATTTCACTTTTGTGATTAAATATATTTTTGGTACTGCTAACAAAGTGGCCGATGCTTTGAGCAGGAAGTGTTTGTTGTTGCAGGAGTTTCGAGTCAAAACATTGGGTTTTGATGATCTCAGGGACATGTACGCTGATGATTCAGATTTCAAGGAGGCATATGAAGCAACAGAGAATCCAATTCTCAGAGACCGAAGCCAGTGGATAGACTATATGATCCAGGAAGGATTACTTTTTAGAGGTACTCAACTGTGTATTCTGAAATGCTCCATGAGGGAGAATCTGTTGAAGGAGAAACACAGTGGCGGATTGGTAGGACAGTTTGGTCATGAAAAAATGTTCGTGAAGTTGAACAAGTCATATTTTGGGCCAGGAATGTGAGCGGATGTCAAAAGATTTGTAGACAGGTGCAGAATTTATCAGCATTCAAAGGGAAGGAAGTAGAATGTGGGATTCTATCAACCATTGCCCATACCAGAAAGGCCATGGGACGCGATTAGCATGGATTTTGTATTGGGGTTGCCAAGAACACAAAGAGGTGTTGATTCAATCTTTTTGGTAGTGGATAGATTTTCCAAAATGGCACACTTCATTCCATGTTAGAAAACCAGTGATGCAACTCACACTGCGAACCTGTTTTTCAAAGAGGTCATTCGACTTCATGGGTTGCCGAGGAGTATAGTTTCGAATCGAGATAAGAAATTCATAGGGAATTTTTGGAGGACCTTATGGAAGAAGCTGGGAACTAAATTGGCATTTAGTTCAGCTTATCATCCTCAGATGGATGGACAGACGAAAGTGGTCAACAGAATTCTGGGAGACTTGCTGAGAAGCTTGGTGACAGAGCACCACAACTAGTGGGACACCATATTACCATAGGCAGAGTTTTCTTATAACGACTCAGTTAATAGGAGCACAGGGAAAATTCCATTCCAGGTTGTTTATGGTATGAATCCAAGAGGAATTTCTGAACTGAGGGATTTAGAATAGACTGCGACTAGGAGCACTAGTGCAGAAGAATTTGCAGAGGTGATAAAGGAACTTCACAGCCGGGTGAAGGAGCGACTGCTGAATTCAAGCCAAGAATATAAACGCAGAGCGGATTAGCATAGAAGATAACTTCAATTTGAGGTTGGTGATCTGGTTCTGGCACACTTGAGGAAGGAAAGGTTCCCGAGAGGAACATATAATAAGTTGAAGATGAAGAAAATCAGGCCATGTAGGGTCTTGAATAAGTTCGGGGAAAATGCTTATGAGATTGAATTACCCGATGTGATCAGAATTTCTCCGATATTCAATATCTCGGATTTGTACCCATATAGAGTTGAAGAAACAGAGACTAGAAATCAGCAGCCAGTGATCCAGTGGACAAAGCAGATGCTAGTTGCAGAGAAGCCGTAGATGGAGTGCATACTGGACAAAATAATTGGCAAGAAGACCAGGAGGAAAGAATACTTTGAGTATCTGGTCAAATGGAAGAACCTTCCAGTCAAAGATGCCAGTTGGGAAAAAGAAGTAGAGATACAGAAGCATGGACAGACCATGCAAGAGCTCATGGACAGGAGCCCATGAAAGTTTTCAAGTGAGGGAGTATGATGCAGGAGAATCTCCCACATCAAGCAAGCCAACATGGAAGCGAGAGACAGTTGGACAGGCGCCAACACAAATTTTGAAAACACCTTGGAAATTGTTGCGCAAATCTTAAATGAAGTCATTAAGAAGAGGCGCACTTGTATATTGTAATCGGACCTTGAGCCTTTATCTCTCGTCCTTAGTAGGTAGGAGGCATTTAAAGTAGTTAATGCAGGTAGATAGAATTTAATTCTAGATTAGACAGTTTTAGAACACAAGAGGGAAACGGGATATAGACACCCTCATTGTGCATTGTAACATTATCAGAGTTAGAAGCATTGGAGCAAGAGCATGCAGAGAGTTGTGTAAGAACACCCATGTACAGATATTTGGATTACTAGGAAGAGATTGATTCAAATTCATGGTTTTGTGTTGTTCTCTGTGTATTGATGTTATGCTCACGAATGTTTGCTTCATGTTATACATTTTCTTTATATGTTGTGTATATGATTTCATGGTTAAGTTGAAGTCTTATAGGGTGATGGAATGAGTTTCAATTGTTTCTCTATCTGAACAAGAGTTCCTGCAAGGAGTGCAGTCGAAATTCTCCACAAGGAGTGCGTTGACAGAGCATTCAGATAGAGTCACTTTTGCTCTCATTCACTCTGAAGTGTAGACAGGTACAGGAGCCATGGAAGGAGTGTGTAGGCTGAGTGAAGTTCAGTGTTGTGAACCTGAGCAAGAGCTAAAGGACTGTTGTTGTAGGTGTGCGTAGAGTCGAAGTATTCAACACTTAGAAGTGTCTGAAGGTTGCCACAAGGAGTGCGAGAAAGAGATTTTCTTTCTGAAGAATTTGAAGCTGGAGAAAAGCTCAAGAGGTATAGAACCTTTGGGTAATCACCAAGAGAAGCATGAGGAGCTTGTTCCATGAAGTGTTTAATCAGGCATTGAAGTTTACGCACAGGAGAACGAGTTATGTGGAAGAACACTTAGTCATTTCGCAGGTTCTAAAAGGAGGAACATGTTGGGTATGTGTTATATTGTTTGCATGAGTAGTAATGTCTGTGCGTCTATGCCAAGTGCATAGGGGGGTTAGAATGGGAGTGCAGGGGGGTAGAGCCCCCCGCGTGGGGGTTCAGGGGAAGTGCCCCTGAATTTTTTTTTTCGGGACGACATATTTCCGAGACCACATGATATTAGGTGCTTTTTCGGCACATGGTTTTTTGCCAAGGGTTTTCTATTTCCGGTTAAGGAATTAGGGTTTTGGACTAATCCAGGTCATTGGGTTAGGGTTTTGGATGCCGATGGCTCCTATATGTATATTGTATTGTACACATTGTAACACAATGTATGAATATAATATATGCTGGTTTTCCCAGTTTGGGTTTCCAGGTGAAAAATCTCTGTGTAATGTTTGTATTTTCCATTGTATCTTTTCTGTTATTTTCTAAATATCAGTTTTCAGTAGATATTGTACAAGGTTAGAATTTACATTTGGTATCATAGATTTATTGGCTTCAGGGGGACGCCTTTTTCGTCAAGGGTTTGGCTCGGGACTGTGATAAGCCTTGTTACAGTGGGAGATCTACAGTATTGTTTTTCAGGTGAAAAGAAATGGCAAACAATTCAAAGATGGAGATCGAGAAGTTTAATGGGAAAATCTTTGAGCTGTGGAAGCTCAAGATGGAATATCTTTTGGTGGACAGAGATCAGTGGATCGTGGTAGATCCAGGTACGATACCTACAGGAACTTCTGCAGATGACTGGAAAAATACGAATCAGAAGGTAAAGAGCACAATTTGACTGTGTCTCTCCGATTCAGTATTACTGAATGTGTCAGAGGAAGCTACAACCAAGGATTTATGGGAAAAGTTGGGGAAGTTGTATCATTCTAAGTCCCTAGTAAATAAACTATTCCTGAGAAAGAAGCTGTATAACTTGAGGATGAGAGATGGAGACTCAGTGGTAGAGAATTTGAATGCCTTCAATACTGTGGTAAGTCAATTAGTATCTGTTGATATTAAAATTTCAGATGAAGATAAATGTATTAGTTTGTTTTGTTCTTTACCAGACTCGTGGGATAGTCTGGTTGTGGCCATAGGTAGTAATACAACTTCTTTGAAGTTTGAATAAATGGTCTCGTCCTTGTTGTCGGAGGAGATGAGATGAAAGAATATGGAAGGACATAGCACAGACGCATTATTTGCAAGAGGACGTTCCCAAGAAAGAAATAAATCTAATTTCTCAAGNTTGTTGCATCTACGTGGGCCCTCGATTGAATCTCCTTCACGACACTAATTTGAAGTTTATACAGTGCCTTCATTGGAACCTTGTGCAGCGCCAAGTCCAAATGATCTATGTCTTTCAATGTTTTTTACGTTGTCTCCTCATCCACCTGCAACATCTCTTGGGTGATACAAAATTTTTTGTTCCCCATCGCTATAATTTGTATTGTCTCCTGCGTTGGAACTGTTCTTTCTTAAGAAGTTTGTTGTGTTGTAGTAAGTTGCAATTGCTCCAGTGCATACTTAACTTCTGTCAACTTCTTGACTATCTCCTCTCTTTGTTTCTCCACATCATACCACACTTTTGTTGTGCGATCCTATACTTTCTCTGTGACCAACTATGCATCATCTTCTGTGATTTTAAGCTCGAGAACACCCTTATGTGCATTCATCTTCTTACGCTGGCTTGTTGACTGCAATATTGTCCTTTTCATTGGCAGTGTTTCTATCTGTGTGGTTGTCACTGGTATGTCCATGTCATGGAGATCTACTCCTCATAGTTCCTCCTACATAGGAACATTTGCATCCTTAAGTTCTCCTCCATTTGGTTCCACTGTGCGCTCCTTCTCCTGCGCTGAAGGCTTTGGGATAATATTCTTTTGCCTTGGTTTTTGAGTGATCGCACTACCCCTTGTTAAATTTGCGCGTTCTGTCGCCTTCCTTGTATTGGCTGTTGGACTAGTTGACTGTCTTGAAGGGCTAGAGTCTGCTTTCTTCTTAGATATTGGTACCTTCTTTTGAGTCACTGACACCTTCCAATCACCAGGCCAATATTTCATGGCCCACTGTACTTATTCTCCTGTAACACAATACCTCAATTGTAGCCATTCCTTCTTAGGATCCCTTTTGGCTTGGATCCACATATTATGTCTAGAAGCCTTAAAATATGATATTCATTAATGTTATGTCACCACTTATGGTGGTATTCTCCATGTATTGGCTAGATTTTCTTGCATCTCATCAAACA
>JZKD02S0487388.1:126245-144267 GCA_000966675.3 Picea glauca | reverse complement strand
ATCATTATTTACCCACAGACTTTTCTTTTTCTTCTTATACTTATTTTCCTTATTATAATTCTTCCTTGGAAATCTTTCTTCATCAGCTGAGTTTTGTTCTTTCCCTTTATGAGGATGATTGGTAGGAAAATACCCCACCTTACCACAGTTGAAACACTTAAAGGGTAGTTTTCCATTGTACTTTCCTGATCCAGTTTTTAACCTTCTTACAAATTTTGCCTCGATTTCATCCATTTCAGACTCAGTACTCTTTTCTTCTTTGAATGAGGCTTCCCTAGAGGAGTTTTGATCTTTGCTAATCCTCATTTCATAAGCGGTTAAAGTTCCTAGCAACTGATCAAGAGATAATGTCTTGAGTTCACTCATCTCCGCTATTGCAGAGACTTTAGGATTGAATCTTTCAGGTAGAGATCTCAAAATTTTCTGAACAAGAATTGAGTCATGAATTGTTTCTCCTAAACCCCTCATATCATTTACCATTTCATCAACTCTCAAGAAAAACTTACTTATGTTTTCATCCTCATTCATTATCAACTGTTCAAATCTCAGTCTATGAGTTTGTAGCTTGGCATCTTTGACTTTCTCATTTCCCTCATAGCTACTTATCAGTTTTTCCCACATTTATTTAGCAGTTTGAAGATTCATTACTTTCATGAATTCTGATTCAGCCAGACCACTGAGAATAGCATTCATAGCTTTTGCATTAAAGGTGAACTCTAATTTTTCATCTTTAGACAGAAACACAATTGGTTTTGTATATCCTGTTTCTACTACTTCCCAAACATCTACTCCTAGAGACATTAAGTATGTTCTCATTCTTACCTTCCAGAAGGCAAAATTTGTGCCATTAAAAATAGGTGCCTTGTTGGTTGAACCATCATGACTAGTCATCATTTCACTGCAAGATCTTCCTTACAATAAAGGAACCTGCTCTGATACCAATTGTTACAGGTATGAACTAACTGAGAGGGGGGGGTGAATCAGTTAGTGTATATTATTAACTATTTCTCTTATTTTTAACTTTGAATCATTAATCTTAGTGGTAGTGAGTCTTTACTGTGAAATTCAGAGTTATAAACATAAGGCAGATAACATAAAGAATAGCAATCACACACAACATTCACTCACAAGTATGAGACACAGATTTTTCAAGAGGAAACCCAACCAGGGAAAAAACCTCGTCTTCTTAAGATGTTAAGCAAGCTTCAACTGCATTACATCTCATCTTTTATGAGCACCAACTCATAGAGGCTACAACCTCTGATTGCCAGCACCAACTGGCTGAGAGCACCAACTCCCATAGAATCCCAGCACCCACTGAGTGGAAGCATCGACTTCCTTTTTACTTCAGTACCAACTGAGTGAAGGCACCAACCTTCAGATTCTACAAGCAACCACTTGTAGGGAAAGAGACATACGTCTCCCTAGCACCACCCTACCACCCTAATTTGCCAACATAAATATTGCTTAAATCAACTTGTTCATTCTGATATAGATTGCTTACCCTTTCTGTTGATCTACTCTGCATTCTTCACTGTCTTTGATCTGCTGCTCTGCTTCTCTGTCCTCTGCAGCCCATTCTCAGCTCCTTCTCCTGTCCCGCAGGTTCTCCTCCTTCTTTTCTCACATCCAGAACTCTCTCTCTCTCGCTTCAACAACAACCATTTATCTATGTTCCAGCGCATTATATAGATTTATCATATGCAGAGGTTTTCCTTGCGTTTCTCAACTCCAACTGCAGTTTCCCTTTCTTTCATTCTTTCTTTTGCTTTTCGCATGCCAGCATTCTCCCTAATTTTACGAACTGGCTCTTTTCGTGCCTCCTCTACGCATGCCACATCATGCATGTTGTTTCTTAAGAAAATGATTGATAACTTCTGCTGCCAGTCATGACCGAGGCTAAGGCGTGCGTTTTTATTAGCAAGGATCCAGTGCTGTTTCAGCATAGTTTTCCAGCACTGTGTTTCATCCCAGCGTTGTGTTTCAGCATATGTAGCATTACTGTGTTTCAGCTGTTACAGCACTGTGTTTCAGCCTAAGTGCCTTTGTGTTCCAGCATCTCTTGTGCACCTTTGTGTTCCATCATTATTTGTGCGCCTTTGTGTTTCAGCATCTCTTGTGCACCTTTGTGTTCCAGCATCATTTGTGCACCTTTGTGTTTCAGCATCTCCTGTGCGCCTTTGTGTTCCAACATTTGTGTTTCAGCACTTGCGTTTCAGCGCTTGTGTTCCAGCACTTGTGTTTCAGCATTTGTGTTCCAGCACTTGCGTGTCAGCACTTGTGTTCTAGCTTCTGTTGTGCGTGCTCCATAACCAACCGATTGCCATCAATGACAACCGTGACCGTCTGCATCATCATCTGTGCTCCAGCTTCTATGTTCCAGCATTTGTGTTCCAGCACTTGAGTTTCAGCACTTGTGTTCCAACACTTGTGTTTCAGCACCTGTGATTCAACTTCTATGTTCCAGCTCTTTTGTGCGTGCTCTATAACCAACCGATTACCATCAATGACAACCGTGACCATCTGCGTCATCATCTGTGCTCCAGCTTCTATGTTCCAGCATTTGTGTTCTAGCACTTGATTTTCAGCACTTGTGTTCCAGCACTTGTGTTTCAGCACCTGTGATTCAAATTCTGTGTTCCAACTCTTTTGTGCATGCTCTATAACCAACCGATTAATGACAATGACAACCTTGACCATCTGACTGATTAACATCAATGACAACCTTGACCATCTGCGTCATCTCTGTTATAGCCATATTTCCAACAAAGGAGTTATACAATAAAGTGGAACTAACTTTATGGGAAAGGGACACATTACTTTATCATATTGATGGAAAGTAAAGATTACAACCTAAGCCTTGATGTTGCAAACTTCCTTTCAATGGCCCTTAGCTCTAACACACACACTTTCTCACTTGCATGAAGAAGATCAACCACCTTTGATAAACTTGCTGGAGTTCCCTAGCTATTGTAGCTTTAGTCCTTCATACAATCTTTCATCAATTCTCCAATGTTTCACTTAACCTTGTTTTCTTCTAACCTTTTCCATGGGAACTCCCTCAATATATAGGAGAGAATGAATTAGTTACTTGGATAAGAATGATCCCAAAATATTTGGGAATCTAGTACTAGGATAACCATTCGAATGCCATCTCATCCTTCTAGAAGATTCCCTTGTAGATGCTTCGAGAATTCATCTTTTTCCCTTCTTTAGAAAGAGTGCACACCTTAGAAATACAACACAGTGTGAACTTCTTTCACCCTGGCTTAAGGTAGCCTACGAGAATCATGCATTCTCATAGGCAAATATACTAGCAGCCTGTGAACAGTCCTCAAAAATGTGATTTCTGGAAAGAGATGAAGGTAACTTTTCTCAGGAAAAAGTTCTAATGAAGAGCCTGAATACACCATCATCAATACATCATCATGATGACCAAAATCATGGGTAATAGAATGCCCCCCAAAGTATGAGGTTGGAACTAGTGACAACCGATAGACTTTGTAAGCTGCATGTGTGTATCGAGAACCAGGAGCACATCTAATTGGAAACCTGCAAACAACCAAGCATCTGCAGAAAATCATGTATATCAATTCTGAGGTAGGCATTCCCATACTTAGATCACAGACTAATGACTTTATATACATAATTCATGGCCACCAATCATACACTGTGGATCCATTTCGTCAAAATATAGCATAGCCAACTGAATACACTATGGATCTATGCAAGAAATTTCAAATCAAGACGACATAGCCACGAAACATACACAGTGGATCTATGTGTCGCAAATTATACATACTCCAGCGAAACCTGGATCACAAAGATAATATCCAGGGTCTTCAATCTCGTCACCCAAAGTACGAATCTAACCATGTGATTACATGTGTTGAAGTCGAACATGGTAGAAACCACTTGATTACCAGTCATTGATGAAACCGTTAACAAGTGCAAGGGAAATCACCATTGATGTCAATGACTCCCAAGCTACTATAGTACAATCCATTGAATGTGAATAAATGAGTTGATGTCGAACATCCAACGGAATCTTTCGATTAGGGGTCAATGATGTAAACCCACTGTCAAAAGTGAGGAAACTTGCCATTGAGGCATGAAAGCTCCAAGGTACTAAATAATTTATAAGTCTTGATTCTAGATAATGAGCTGAAGTCAATGGAACAAAACTCATCACAGGAGGGCCTTTATGTATTCCCCATCAATGACATGAAATGAGTAACAGAGTTTGAAGGTGAAACCGATCATTTTGCAATTTGGACTAGACATAGGGAAGGCTGACACAGAGAGAATGGATAACAACAGATGGTCGACTCAATATAGGTTTCATATGGACTTCTCTTGAACATATGAACGACATGACCAATGATTTGGCAGCATTGACTCAAATACGACACATGGAATGACCTTGTAATCAATCGAAAGAGAGACAAATGGATTTCCCAAACCAACTTCAAATTATGAATAGGGGGTGTCATGTTCATGAGCGACACTTACTGCCAATCAATACGAAAATGAAACATATCCCTTTCCCAAATTTTCCCCCACCATTTCTGGCAAGTACCTCTTTAGTTTTACGCAAGCTTGAGGAGGATAACATATGCTTGTTGATATAATCTTATCCTTCGGATGAGTCCCTCGGAGTATATTTAACGAACCCTAAGAAGGAGTGGTTCGGTCCCATCACGGGTCTGTCAATGTTTGTTTAACTAGTACAGAGATAGTAAACTCGAAGGTTTTTCAAGATTATAGAGTTTGGAAAAACACTTAAAAGAGAACTCTCTCAGTTTCTTTTTCGTAAAATAGTCTAGAAAAGACCGAAAAAGAGAGAAATTATCGCTCACCATACGCGTACTTCAAATACTTTATCGAGCGTGAAAATAGCAAGGTCGCTCGGCGATCTTTTCAAGTTTAGAAAGTCTGAAAAGAGCTTAAAGAGGACTCCAGGGGGGTTCCTTTTTCATATAACCTTGTTGAGCCTGAAAAAGTGATAAAAGTATGCTAGACCACGTTCTCATGTTTTTTACGAGCGCAAGAACGGACAAAAATGACGCTCGAGGTTTTATGTAAAAACCATAAAAAACAATAAAAACACGCCATAACGAAGAAAAATATGTCCATAACCTTGTATTGAATAATCAAAATCATCACACCTGTAAGAAATACACTCAACATACCATTAGGGATTAGGTTTAATCAATAAATAATCATAAAAACCCAAAATGATATAGTAAAAGTAAATAAAGTGAGTCAAAACTCTTTTTTACCACATCATTTTACATTTTCACTATTGAGCTCCAAAACCCCCTTTTTACCCTCCGAGTTTGGCGTCAATTTGCGGGAGCTATAAGAGATCATTCAACAAGCCATCTACAACATTAAGGTAAGATCTTCATCTTTGACATTTTCATGGTTTAAATTTTGAATTTCATTGGTTAATTCCTTAGTTTTAAATTGCTTTTTGAACCCTACATGCACGTAGGCATTCTTGCAGGCAGCCCATACGGGGCCTACGAGAACGATGCATTCTCACAGGTGAGCTTTAATCCACTTGCGAGGTTCTCGCACTATGCTAATGGGGCACCTGCGAGAACCGCAGAACTCAATTTTTTTTTAAATTTTTAACCAAATGAAAAAATTCTAAGGCATGAAAAAGTTATTAATCCTCCTTTTATGTTTCTTGTGCAGATATTTGACCAGCAACATGGTGCTTGAGTGGCGAGAATGGGAAAATGAAGAGGATAATGCAATGGCTGAGACTCATACTCCCACCATAGCTGCATTGAGAGATTGTGGGCTCTTAAAATACTTTCGCATCTCGAGCATGAGGGCCCAAGTCAGACTACTAGAGTATCTGGTCCGTATATGGGACCCAGATCAACATGTTTTCAATGTAGGAGCTCACACACTATCCATAGACATTGAGGACATATACTTTCTGACTGGATTGTCTAGACGTGGGTATTATGCCAGCCTGACCGGTAGTAGAGGTGGTGGGCTAAAGATGAGTGAGTACTGCAATCAATACTGTGTACCTGAGGCTGAGAGGAAAAAGGGAAAAGTTGCTATCTGGGGGGTACAAGACTTGACCCTCCGCACTATCCTTTTTACTATAGCTCAGATGGCTGAGAGTTCTGCTCCTCATATGGCATCACAGAGCTACTTCCAGTACACCATCGAGTGTATCGAGCCCCGAGTATTCAACTAGGCAGATGATGTGCTTCGCAGTATCAAAAAGAAATTAACCAAATGCAGGCAAAGTGAATTGAAACAATTTGGGTATGGATCTTTGTTAGTGTCCTTCTTCCTCGATAGGGTCCCCGTATTTAGACTACAGGTTGATTGGAACCTACCGGTTCCTAGGGATCCAAGGATGCTTAGATGGTGTCGGCTCATGGCCCGACATGTGGCAGGACCAATCGTCAAATACGACGATATTTTCTTTAACTGGCTTCGAAACCAGATGTTTATGGTCGATGACTATGCTTATGCCAGGTTGGATTTCTGAGGAGATCCGGATTTGGCATTGCCTGAGGACGCTCAGTGGGGTGACCTTGGTAAGAAGTACATGTATTTTTTCTTTTTAAATTTTTTTGAATTTTAATCATATTCAAATGTTTTTGTTTCATATATTTATCTGGAGACTAACAAAAAATGTTTATTGATAACACGGATGTTGGACCGTATAGACCTCCTGGCACTTCTCCTATCCAGCGATGAGGAGAGGTAGCAACAGCACCACCCCAGTATGCCAAATATTATCAGGTGGTGGAACAGAATTTAGAGGGCCTGACAGCAGACATTCCAGATATGACTCTGGAAGAGGTTCCACGACACGATCATCATCACACTGTAGGGGTATCAACAGTTATGGGTCGATTGCTCCGTAGGGTTTCTAGGGAATTCATGTGTTACCATGAACGTCATCCATGACGTTATTTTGTAGAAGCTATAAGCTTCAAATTTTGATACTTTGGTCTTCGGACAAACTTTTTGTAAAACCTCTTTTGATCATTATATATACAGATGGATTCTACTGGTTTACTTTATAATGTGTGAATTTTGATGTGTTTAATTTATAAATGGTTCAAATGTCTATCCAATACATAATTAGCCAATGCATTTGTTAATGTATTAAGACATCTAGGAATATGATGATATTCAATGTGATCAAAATAACGTTCCAAGAGGCGAATTCGCAAATAAACCCGTAACAAAGTAGGATTTCGAATAGAGTAGATATTACTTAACTGTAGTACTACAAGCTGCGAATCAAGTCGCACAACCAAGCAACGAATTCTGAGTGAGATAGCATCAACCAATAATTCAATAACTACATTATACTCTGCAATGTTGTTGGTTTCACGGCCAATACATACACCTCGTAAAGATATAAGTTCATTTTTGGGGGCATAGATTGCACATGCAGTGGAAGCTAGGTTCCGAGTACTATGGCTAGCACCATCAGCGAAGCCAATATAGGGTAGCGAAAACTCTGACATCTGACAATCAAACACAATGTCACATAAGGGTAGAGACCAGATAACGTCAAAAGCAAACTAAAGTAACACACACAAAGTATGATACATAAAATACAAGTACTTGTGCACAAATGATTTATGCATAGTACTTCTTCAAGTACAACCCATTCCTGGGTTCACTCAAAGGGATACCATCGTAATCGACCAGCTCATATGCTCCTTTTTCCAAAACTCTGTGAACAAAATAAGGACCTCGCCACATTGGTTTGAATTTCCCATCTCTTAACGCATCTCGATCCTATTCATAGAGAAGACCAAGATCACCTTCAAAGAAAACGCGAGGCTTGACATGCTTGTCATATTGTGCCTTGAAATGTTTCTTCTAGGCTTCTATTACTAGAGTGGCGTCACGTCGAGTTTCGTCTAATTGCATCAAATACAATAGACACTCTTCTTCAACAGAAGTATTGGGTAAGAGTTCGACAACTATCTTCAGAGAGGGTATCTCACATTCTATAGGAAGAATGGCTTCCACACCATAGACCAATCGAAAGGGCGTAAACCCAGTAGCGGATTTGACAGATGTCTGATATGCCCACAATGTCGAAAACAACATCATGTGCCAGCTTGTTTTATGAATTCCTATCATCCTTCGAAGCATAGTTATAAGAACTTTGTTGATTTCTTCGACTTGGCGATTATCTTGCAGATAATAGGGTGTTGAGTTATCATGACGAAGACCCAACTTTTCTGTAAGTTCAGACATCATAAAATTCCTAAAATGACCACCGTGATCAGTAACAATAGCTTAGGGAACACCAAAACGAGCTATGACATGGTTAAAAAGAAACAACGATGCAGTCTTTCCAGTATTATCGAATGTTGGCATCGCCTCAGCGCATTTTGTAAAGTAATCAACAACTACAATGATGTAACCATGCCCCCCGGCCGAGTGAGGGTGACATGTCATGAAATCAATGCCCCATTTTGCAAAAGGACCAACTGAGACCACAGGATGAAGAGGAGCAGGATGTGACTGAATTTTCTGATTGTAGGTCTGGTAGGCATGGTATTTCTGAACAACAGTAATGCACTCGTTGAACAAGGAAGGCCAAAAATATCCTGCGCGTAAGATCTTCTGGGTAGTAGCATACCCAGACATATGACCACCACATGCTCCAGAATGGCAGTCATTCAGAGCTTTCTCAGCTTCATCAAATGTCAAACAACACCTAAAAACAGAGTCAATTCCCCGACGGTAAAGAGTATCCCCGAGGATAATGTATTGACGAGCTTGATAGTGTATGCATCGATGTTCAGTACTAAACAAGGAAGGCCGAAAAGTCTGGGTTTGGAGATATATAATGATATCCCCATACCAAAGATCGTCAATGCTAATAAGGAAAAGAGATTCATCTGGTAATGAATCTACTGCTACATTTTCCATGGCAGAGTGAGGAAAACTCACATATCAACTCAGCAAAAACCAAGGATTTCTTAGACGTGGCGCGATCGAATTCCAAGTCAAAATCCTGGAGTATGACAATCCATTTGGAGTATTTGCCCCCAAAAATTGAGGTGTCAAAATGTGTTGCATAGGGTTGCAATGAGAAATCACTGTAGTTTTCCTTGAGAGAATATAATGCCAGAAGCGTTGAACGGCTTGAACGGCAGCCAAGGCCATTTTTTCAACATGTTGATACATGATTTCATTTGATGTGAGACTTCGACTCAAGTAATAAATATCATGTTCATCGTGTGCATCATCCTCTTGGACGAGAACCATACCAATGGTATACTCTGAGGTAGCAAGATAAAGAAAATAATCATGACTATAATCAGGAGGAAAGAGAAGTGGAGCTCTCTTGAGGGACAACTTCAAATCCTCAAAAGATTTATTAGTCGTGGTATCCCAAACAAACTCAGAATCTTTCTTTAACAATCGCATAAAACCATGAGTAATCTCATTGTAATTAGGGATGAAACGGCGAAGAAAGTTTTCTTTCCCCTGCAAACTTTGCAACTGGCGCAGTGTAGAAGGAGGAGGGAGATTAAGAAACGCCTCAACCTTAAGAGGATCTACCCTGATCCCTTGACGTGAAACAATGAAACCTAGAAGACGGTCAAATTCAACGCAAAAAACACATTTATGAGGATTTAAACGGATGCAATAGAACCGACAACGAACAAAAATGGCTCGGAGATGAGTGGGGTGATTGACTTGGTGTAAAGAATGAGTGGGTAAATCATCCAAATAGGGTTGAACGATATGCTTTATATCATGGAAAGCATAAGACATAGCACGTTGAAATGTCGCGCCAGTGTTCTTAAGACCGAAGGGAAGTTTCCTATAGGAAAAAGTACCCCAAGGACAAATAAAAGTAGTTTTATGTTGGTTCTCGGGAGCGATTTTAATTTGATTATAGCCGGAGAAACCATCCATAAGAGAGAATATTTCACTTCCGGCACAGTCATCGACAATCTGGTCGACGAAAGGGGTTGGAAACTTGTCTTTTGGACAGGATTTTTTAATATCCCTATAATCAACACATACACGAATACTGCCACCTTTCTTATCAATCGGTATAGGGTTGGAAACCCATTCTATTAGAGCCATGGGATAAATAAAGCCGGCTTTGAGAAGTTTTTCAACCTCGATCTTGATAGCCGCCACTTTACGCGGGTGGAATGGACGAAGGCGCTGTCAAAGAGGTTTAGCTTCGGGGTATGTCTTTATCTCATGTACAAAAATAACAGGGTCGATACCTGGCATCTCTTCATAGCTCCAGGTGAAAATGTCACAAAATTCTTTGAACAGAGATGTATAAGTGACGATTTTGTCCAGAGAACACGAAGCTCCAATAAGAACATCTTCAACTATCCCAGGTTTAACATATATGTCAATGGGAATCGTGGGAGAGATATTACTGAGGTTCCCTTCAGTGAACACATCATGTGTAGATCCAGGAACGGTCGATATGACAACAACGGTCGACGAAGTCGAAATCCGTTGGTAGTTCTCAAGAGTGTGTTGTTCCAGAAAGAGTATGGAACGATGATGCTCATCGTCCCAAGGGGTGTCCTCGATGATGGACATGATCATCTTGTCAGTGGGAAATATAACACGGAAAGGATTGGGAGACAACTCATCAAGAGAGGGGGTAGAAGGTGTTGTCGATTGAATGGCCTGATAAACAAACTCAACCAGACTTAACGGTATGACGTCGCCAAAACGAGTGAGATCTCTAGGATTAGGGACTATCCAAGGGTCAGAAGACACAGGAAGTT
Organism: Picea glauca; assembly: GCA_000966675.3. NCBI lineage: Eukaryota > Viridiplantae > Streptophyta > Pinopsida > Pinales > Pinaceae > Picea > Picea glauca. The sequence continues at coordinate 133,483 of JZKD02S0487388.1, read as the reverse complement.
CATGAGGTACGGTGGAGATCATGTTGATAGAAGCAACTGACAGGCGTGGAACATCGGGTGGCGGAATGGGGAAAGTACCCATTAACAAAGAGTCCTTCAAAAGGCCTACACTGACATTCTCGTAACCCGGTGGGGTTTTAGCTATAAACGGTACGTTGCCAATACGAGTATCGCAATTAAAGAAGGCAAGTTGGTCAACTGTAACAACCTTTCCCTGATGAGGAAAATGTACTACACGGAAATGTGTTGACACAATAGTGCGCATGGAATCGATGCAACTATGACCAAGCAGAAGATTATAATCAAGGGGAGCGTTGAAGACTTCCACTGCAACTTGGACTGTCTTACCCTCTAATGTAATGGGAAACGAAGGAAGAACACCGTAAGGCTTAAAACCAAAGCCATTGAAGGCTTTTAGAGTATTTTGTGATTTATTTAAGGGAGGAGAGCCAATGGCTTTCCAACAAGCAAAAGAAATGACACACATAGAGGCACCCTCATCAATAATAGTTCGACAAATGTTCTTGTCAGAGACAATAACTTGTATCTGGAATGCAAGCTGAGGGGGTAACCTTGGAATATGATCATCCAAGTCAAAGAATATTAAATTTGTATCAGTTGGGTCAATTCCACCTATATCTTTCAACAGTGCCTTTCGTTGTGCAGGACAAGAATGAAGGACTTCAAGGGTTGACATCGCTGAAGGTGCCTAGGACAGATGTTCAACAATGTTGTAGTTCTGGGCTGCACGAGCATGAGGATTGAAATATGACTTGCGAACAACACCCTTAGGGGGTCGCAGGACTGTATCAAAGCCCGATCGTTCAAGATGAAGAGGACTGTTGGGAGGTGGAGTCGGTGGAGAGGGTTGGACCAAGGTAGGAGGTAAATCATCAACCTTCTCCTTAGACAGAGAAAAATCTTTGTCTCTAGTTGTGAGTGCAATGTTGTTTGGATTAGAATCACCAGTACACATAAAAACATATGATGTCATAGAAGTAGATGGTTGGTCATGGATGACCAACTGAGCCTGTTGTTGAGATGGGAAGGGTTGAGACAAGACTGTCGGTGTCGATGGTTTAGGTGTTCCTTGAAGGAACTTAGTGACCTCGGCATGTCGTGGACAATCCTTCGTGTAGTGATCATCACCACAGATAAGGCAAGGGTATCGTGTTTTGCGCTTATCTCTATCTTCAACAGGAGGGGTTTTAGTTTGCTCAGTTTGATTATTATTTTTTCCCACCTTATTCTTGCCTCTCCCTTTCTTTGATTTATTTTTACCGGTCAGGGTAGATTGAACGGCTTTCACCTCAGAAGTTTTACCGGCGGGAGTGGCAGGAGACAGAGCATTTTGAACATTAGAATAAGTAGATTTAGGATTTGTACTTGAAACAGAATGTGAGTGGGCGTGGGTAGTACCAATCACACCATCAGCTACATGCGAGGAAGCGGGAGTAGTTGAAGTGCTGGAAGTACCAGGACGAGGTAATTCAGGGAGAAAATCGTAAAGTGTTCCCATTTGTGAATAAACAAGATCAAGATATTGAGCACAACTGATAGACTACTCTTTCATGACAACACCACCCATGGAAATTTCCTTACCAATTTTGTTGACAAAGGATTTTGTAAGCCATTCTGCCAGTAATTGATCAGGGAGTTCAAGTTTAATGAGACGTCGTCTCCTTCGCCACTCATGGATATGATCTGATATATGAGTGCCTTTAGTCTGTTTGAAGGAAGTCAAAATCTCAGTCCCAGTATCATAACGGATCGGTAACTGGTAATGTGTAAGAAAATCCATAGCTAGGGTGTTGAAATCAGAGAAGAAACCTCGTGGCAATTCAATATATCACTTCGCAGCAGAACCAGTAAGGGTTCATTGAAAAAGACATAAACGAATAGAGTCATCCATCAACGAGTTGGATGAACACCATAAGTGAAAATTCATAACGTGATTGTTTGGTTCCTCTCCCACTTTACCGTCGAATTTAGGAATGTCTGATGGAAGCTTGATTGGAATAGCAGGCCATTGGGGAGAGTGATGAATAGGATCATTTAGAATCGTAGACAAATCTGGCAAATCCAAAGTAGCAAGAAAAGGTAATTGTTGATTCACCTGTGGGTACTGGTGACTTTGGGGTGGAAGCCATGTTGGAAAACTAGTAGGCCTGTATGCAGTCTGCCCATAGTGGGAAGACTCTGGCTGATTCGATGGTGGTTGGAGAGGATAGTAGTTCCAAGGATTGTAACCTTGAGTTTGAGTAGGGACCGGAGTTTGAGCATTCTGACCTTGACCACAAATAGGATTAGGTGTACCTGGATATAGTAGGGGCAGGTTGTTTCCCCCCAGTCGGTTGAGGAAGATTTTGTAGCATCTGAGTCCAATACTGGGCCAAAGCAGGAGGTATATTTTGTCCAAAAGGTGGGGTTGGTCCCCCTATCGTAGGTGGATTTTAAACTGGAAGTTGTGTGCCAATCGTATGTTGCATAGTAATTGGATTGTGTATGGTAAGAGGAAATTGAATTGTACCACCTTGTCCACCAACGAGAATCTGCAAGTTTGGTGGAATGGATGGGATAGTGCCACTAGAATTAGGATTTCCAGAAGGAAATTGAGGGAGTGTCGAAATAAAATCGGGAATAGGGTGCGCATGAAAAGAAGGACCACTAGGAGTACCAGATGGGGTTTGTGGAGGTGTTGGATTGGAAGCATTCAACAAAGAATTCAATGCATGGTAGCTGGGTGGCAGTGTAGGAGTAACATTAGGCGTTCGCTGGGTATTTATAGGAGGAAGTACAGCTGTAGTAAACCCGGTTGGGACACTCGTAGTGTTCGCAATATGGGCCATATCAGGAGGAAGAGTAAAGTGATAAGTGGTATTCACCGGTACAGTCTCTGTCTCAGAAAACACTGGAGGGATGATTTCAGAGACCACAAGTGAACCAGGACTAAAAAGAGTCCTGCGGAAATCACCTGCAGACCAAAAAGGATATTGGCCTTCTACACCGGGAAAAGGTCCAACAGGTGATCCAGAAGAAGTAAAAACTAAGTCCCTGGAAGAATTTAATCTCACAAAAGGTCGTTCACCACAATGAATTCAAAAGTCCTCTCTAGTATTGGTAATTCGAAAAGGTTCTAGAGATTCAGTTGATTCCACGTGTGGTGTGGTGACAATTGTTGCTTCACCTTACCGAGGAGAGCCCTCAGGTGTAGCTGTAGGCAAGGTTTGTAAACCGTCCAGATGCTCTGGAGATAAACCCTGCATTCTATGTGAACGACGTGGGGGAGATATTGTAAACGAGTGACAAGCTCCGCGAAAAAATTCCTATGGCCAACTTTGAGAAACAAACAACACGCTCTAGTAAACAAAATCTAGGAAGAAATCACCAAGCAAACAATATATTCTAATTTCGAAGTCACTAGTTGGTGATGAAATCCAACGTCACGACAACGAGACAAGAAGGGGCGGGGCTAGAGTGGAAAAGTTACGCTGAAGACCTACTTAACGGACTTACACCCTGGTGCAAGCTCCCACACATAATCGTGGGTATACCCTCCAAGGAGCCCGAGTGAGTTTGATCAACGTCAATTCCAGGTACCGTGAAGACTTTCCCCTCCACAGTCACCTTGGTTAAGAACCTAGAGAGATAGGCCACTAAGGTCACCACAAACAACAGTAAATCCTGGGGGAACAGTCAACAGTCTGATCCACACGCAAGGGCAGGGTATCTAGCCCGAAATCAACTCAAAAAGCTTCCACTCATCATTGTGGGTATACCTCCGAGTGATCCCCGTAATACATGCAATCTCTACACTGATGTCAAGAAAGCAGGGTGAGTAACTCTGCCAACACCAATGAGACCTAGTGCTTGACCCTTGTGTGAGAAGGGCTTCCCAGGACAATATGTTGCAAATGGAATTTTAACACTCCCTAACTCAAGATGCTATTGTGTGTTTTGAGCTTTTGGAGAGTGTATCTCTCTTCCTACTCCAAAGAACTAGCCTAACTAAATGTTGGCGTAAAAGAGCCCTAGAAAAGAGTTACTAGATAAATTTTATGATTACGCAATATTTTTAAGAGCTGTTGTTTACTCAAAGGTAACGGAAGTGAAACTTATGTTGTATGACTCTGACCCAAAAATGCAAGGATGAGTATGAAATGTATTACGTTTCATTCAATGAATCCTATGTATGGGAGAGAGAGAAGTTTTCTATATCAACCATGAACTATATGCAAAATTTCCTTTCAAATGTCAATACAAACAATCATTTAGCAAATGAAAACTCTCTATTGTGTCTTTTCCAAATACTTCAACAATCTCAATAATTTGATTCTCAAAGTTTTCAAAAACGAAAAGAATTTTTGAAAGAAAAACTTGTTTGTTCACTTTCCAAAAAGGACTCAAACTATGACAGTGAGAGTACAGAAAATCAAATCAATGAATAAGCAAATAACCCAATCTACTTTTTCAGTGAAAGCAAAAATAAAGAACAAACCAAAGTAGTATTCTCAAGTGCACAAGAAAATGATCTTTCAAACCAATAAACCAATGAGAAAACCAACAAACTTAACTTTCAACCAATCACTGGATCTTAACTAATCAAACACACTTAGAGTCTAAAGTCAGAGAGAATGGTTTTGCGATGAAAAGCCAAGAAACAAAAGTTAAGCCAAAAATGACAAGAAAAGCCTTGAAACCCTAAGACTGTTCACGCATGCAAACTAAAGAAAAACAAATATCAATCAATGGTCCAAGAAACCCATAAGAGGTATTCCAACCAATCTGGGCCGTTAGAAATATAAAAACTCAAATTCAAAATTTTGAAAAAGAATGTTCATAGGCAAGCAATATTACACAGTGCGAGAATCATTGATTCTCGCAGGTGACCTTTGAGCAAGGTGCGAGAACCTAGCACTAAAACATATGAGCAGGGTGCGAACCTTACCAGTTCTCGCAGGCTGCAATGAAGTGCAGTGCGAGAATTCCTGAACATATCCAAAAATCTGAAAAAATGAAGTAAAATTCAAAAATACTTCTGGACTCAAAAGGTCTATCGGGATATCCTGAAGACTCAGAGACTGATAGGATAGGAGAAAAATGAAACCAGAGAAAATGGCCACAAAAAAACTCAAAAGCCACAAAGAAAATGGGATTTTTCCCCAGTGGAGTCGTCAATTTTTTTATTGGATAAATCCGTAAGTGCGGACACAAATCGATCTCCCTAGATGCACCTGGATCTAGAACAAATCAAGACAGAATGATATTGTTTCCCCAGATTTTAACTATTGAATGTACTGGGAGGCACGATTAAATAACATACCTTATGATCGCTTCCTTTGGTCTTTGTTGCTCCTTCTTCTCTCCAGTGCTCTTGTATAGTCAAGATCAAAATAATACAAACCAACTGAAGTGAAGAAAACACAATCTATTCAACAGTCAATCTATGTATATGATCAAGGAGTTATACAATAAAGTGGAACTAACTTTATGGGAAAGGGACACATTACTGTATCATATTGATGGAAATTAAAGATTACAACCTGAGCCTTGATGTTGCAAACTTCCTTTCAATGGCCCTTAGCTCTGACACACACACTTGCTCACTTGCATGAAGAATATCAACCACCTTTGATAAACTTGTTGGAGTTCCCTAGCCGCTGTAGCTTTAGTCCTTCATACAATATTTCATCAATTCTCCAATGTCTCACTTAACCTTTTTTGCTTCTAACCTTTTCCATGAGAACTCCCTCAATATATAGCAGAGAATGAATTAGTTACTTGGATAAGAATGATCCAAAAATATCTGGGAATCTAGTACTAGGATAACCATTCGAATGCCATCTCATCCTTCTAGAATATTCCCTTCTAGATGCTTCGAGAATTCATCTTTTTCCCTTCTTTAGAAAGAGTTCGCACCCTAGAAATACAACACAGTGCGAACTTCTCGCACCCTAGCTTAAGGCAGCCTGCAAGAATCATTCATTCTCATAGGCAAATATACTAGCAGCCTGCGAACAGTCCTCAAAAATGTGATTTCTGGAAAGAGATGAAGGTAACTTTTCTCAGGAAAAAGTTATAATGAAGAGCCTGAATACACCATCATCAATACATCATCATGATGACCAAAATCATGGGTAACACCTTTTCCATGTGATATATTTCCCTCATGATGGAAGAATTGTGACTATTGATCAAATTTCATTCATCGGCCCTGATTGGGTTACCTTGTTAAGTGGTTCCTATATGTTGACAGTATCTCCCCCGTCACATGTCAATTATGTGGCGTTGTCTCCCATGAGCTCAAATTTCGATGATTTGGATTCGATGGTTGACATGGTGATCTCTTCGGTAGGGTTATTGGAGCCTGATCTCCTTACCCCTTTCATGACCCTCGACATGTGTTCCTTCCAAAGTGATCGTATTCCATCTGACGAAGATCTCTTGGAAGCCATGATCAAGTTTTGTCCCTTGACATGGTATCCTTCCAAAGCGTTATCCTCTTGGAAGCCATGATCAAGAAGAAACCACGAGCATAGTTTCTCTTCTCTGTGGCAATATCGCTAAAAAATGAAACAGAGGTCCTGAGCATAGTTCTTTTCCTGTGTCAAGCTCGTTAAAAAATGAAACAATCACCTCTCTTGAACCTTTTTTTCATCCATTCTTATCCTTCGGTGAATGAATCGAAGCTTGGAGGGCATGTCTCCAGCCTCTGATAATCTTTCTAGAGTTAAGACACTAGCTTTCATGCTGGGGGCATACCGAGCTTAGTCTTTGTTCTTTCTCATGCTCGTAAATACATGAGAATGCATCCGGGTAGACTTTTATCTCTTTTTCATACCTGTATGGATACACGAAAAAGGAACCCCCTGGAGTCTCCTTTAAGCTCTTTTCAGACTCTCTAAACATGAAACAATTATCGAGTGATATTGCTTCCTTTTCCACTCGTTAAACGGTTTGAAAGGGTGTCTTTTGAGTGATAATTTATCTCTTTTTCGGCCTCGCGAGACTAACATTACGAAAAAGGACAACACTGGAGTCACCTTTAAGTTCTTTTCAGACTCTCTAAAGATGAAAATATTACCGATAGAGCTTGTTCTCTTCACGCTTGTTAAAGTATTTGAAGAAAACGTCTGTTGAGCGATAGTTTATCTCTTTTTCAGTCTCGTCGGACTACTTTACAAAAAAGGAACTGAGAGAGTTCTCTTGTAAGTGTTTTTCCAGACTCTATAATCGTG
>JZKD02S0487388.1:90358-125046 GCA_000966675.3 Picea glauca | reverse complement strand
GACTCGCTAAACAAAACATCGACAGGCCCATATGGGACCGAACCCTTACTTCTTCCAGTTCATTAAACAAAGGAAGAGGAACTTACCGAAGGTGAGTTTTATCGAGCATGTGTTACCCTCCTCGAGCTCGTTAAATTAAAAAGAGGTACTCGTCTACCTGGATGGGGGAAAAATTCAAAGAAGCAAGCCAACTCAATTTCTTGAGAACATTACCAAGTAATTCTTAGAGTTTCCCTTGAACACATCACTTTGTATTTTGCACACATTTTAATCCACTGAACCTCTGCATTGAGCCAATCCTTTCAGTTTCTTTCACTCCTTTGGGTCACCTGACGTAAGTCACAACATCCACTACATCATCAAGTGTTGGTCCATGTCATGTTTCTATTGTTGTGCCTCAGTGTTCAAGGGAAGTATCTGCCTCAAGAGTCAGCCATCACAAATATCTTGTCCCAATACCTGTGTCAGTCCATGTTCATTTGATCTACCAATTACATATCTATGTTCGTTTCATGTCATTGATGGGGGATACATCATAGGCCCTCCTTTGATGAGCCTATTCTTGACGACTTCAACACATTATCCAGGAATTAGACTTAGAAACTAGATAGTACTTTGGGACCTGCATGCCTCAGTGGCAGGCCTCTTCACATCTGACAACAGGTTTACATCATTGACCTCTGATTGGATGATTCCATGGATGTTCGACTCCATCTCATCCATTCACATTCGTTGGAATGTACTAGGGTACCTTGGGAATCATTAACATTAATGGTGATCTCCCTCGCGCTTGTTAACAGTTTACACCATTGACCGGTAATCAAGTGGTTTCTTCCATGTTCGACATCAGGACATCTATTCACATGGTTAGATCCGTGGCCCAACTATTTGTAGTGGTCGAATCATATATTGGGGGTCACTGGAAGGTATACCCACGATTATGTGTGGGATCCTTTCGAGTTGGTTTCAGACTTGTTATCCTGCCCATAAGTTCCGAATAGACTATCGACTGTACCCAACTAGGGGCTGAATATGAGTTGGTGACCTTAGTAGCCACAATATTTAGGGTCTCACACAAGGTGATGGTAAAGGGAAGTCTCACTGTACCTGGAACAGACATTTTTCAAACTCACTCAGTCTCTTGTGAGGGTAAATCCACAATTACTACATGGAAGCTTGCACCAAGGCATAAGTCCATTAAGCAGGTCACCAATGTAACTAATCCACCCTCTCTATCCCCACTCCTTCCTATTTTGATCTCGCGACGTTGGATTTCATCACCAACTAGTGGTTTCATCATAGGAAGGTTTGTTTGTTTGATTGCTTCTCAGATTCATAGCGTGTGTTGTTTGTTTTACTTAGTGGACCTTAGGTCGACTCAGTGATAATGGCATCGAATCCTGGGAGTACCTACGGAGGAACCCCTTCTCCTAGGGAACCTTATACCTTTCCTTTGTTTGGAAACTTTGGTCCTCCATATGTTTCCACACTGAGTCTTCCATGACTCACTGTTGGATTATTAGTTTGGTTGTTCCCCACTACGGTGATCTTGAATCCTTCCAATGTTTCAGCTGCACCTAATACTTTATATGTAAATACACCACCCACACATCAACCTCATGTCGACTTTTCTCCTTCTTCGTTCATCAAGTCTCCTTCCATTTCTCCTTATTTGCCTAGTGAAATATCTAAAGCAATTAGCCAGGTTGATCAGAAGAAGAGGAAATGGAAAGAGATGAAGAAGAAGAACCCGAAAAGGACAAAGGCCCCAACAACATCAGATGTTGGCTCTAAGAAACCAGTTACTGTTAATAGTACTAGGAGTATTGATGGGTTCAACAAGATTAAAATGAAGAATCCAAAACCCAAATTCCATTGCAGCCTTTGTAAGGGTAACCACTTTCTGAGGGATTGCCCGGGTTTTACCCAGGTGTTAGAAATGTGGTCTTCCACATCATCGGCCTCCATCGATCATGTCGATGATACCCCGTCAACTAGTGATGATCAGGTTGGTAAGAAGAAGAAAACTATCAAGTTCCCTTGCATGTTCTATAAAGGTAATCATTACTCTCACCTTTGTCCTCACATGGCCGAGAATTCTTCTCTTTTGGAAAAACTTCAACTTCCAAAAGGTTATCGTAAGCTTTCCTCCAAACCATCATTGGTTGATGGACTAGTCAATCTGGTTCCATCCCTGATCAGTCCAGTTGATCAGGTGGTAAATATAGTTTCCTCCTCGATTGGACCATGAACCCAAGTAGTTGATCCAGTTCCGTCATCGATCATCCCTACTCTTCATCAAAAGAGTGACACCAAAGTGGTCGATCTATTTCCATCCTCAGTCGATCCCACTCTCCTGTTAGAGAGTGACACCAAAGCAGTCGATCCATTTCCACCCATCGACCCAATTCTTCCCTTGGAGAATGAAACTCAAGTGGTTGATTAGGTTATTTCATCAGTTGATCCCACTCCTCCTTTGACGAGTGCTAAAGTGACTGATCCAGTCCCTTCCTCGCTCAGTCACACTCTTCCTCTAAAGAGTGCCAAAGTGGTCTATCCAAGTCCACCATTGGTTTATCCGATCCAGTCATCAGTCGATCCTACTCTCCTTATAGAGAGTAAACCCGATATTGCCCATGTTTTTCTTGTTAATACAAACTCTACCGTACAGAGGGGCATTCCTCCTTCTCCTGTGAAACCCCCTCCAAGTACTGAAGCCATCCTTTTTTATTGGGGTGCACTAACTGGACCTTGTCTTCCCTCTCATGTTCCTTTCCTGTTATAGTACAGGTTTGTGGTCGGGACGTTCCTCAAACGCAGATAGATGAAGGTGCGTCCATTAGTATTTTGTCTTCTGTTGCTTGGTACGCTTTGGGTTGTCCGCAACTTGCACTGGTTACACAGAATCTGTTAGCTTTTAACAGAAGAACTAGTCAACCTTTAGGGATCCTTCCTCAGTTTCCTATAACTTTGGGAGGGAAAAATATTTTTATTGATGTCATGGTAGTTCGAGACCCCTTGGATTTCGCTTTACTCCTTGGGCGGGATTATGTCTATGCTATGAAAGCTCTTGTATCCACCCTTTTTTGTGTGATATATTTCCCTCATGATGGAAGAATTGTGACTATTGATCAACTTTCATTCATCGGCCCTAACTGGGTTACCTCCCTAAGTGGTTCCTATATGCAGACAGTATCACCCTCACCGCATGTCAATTATGTGGCGTTGTCTCCCATGACCTCAACTTTCTATGATTTGCATACAGTAGTTGACATGGTGATCTCTTCGTTAGGGTTATTGGAGCCTGATCTCCTTACCCCTGTCATGAACCTCGACATGTGTTCCTTCCAGAGTGATCGTCTTCCATCCGGTGAAGATCTATTAGAAGCTATGACCTATTTTTGTCCCTTGACATGGTATCCTTCCAAAGTGTTATCCTATTGGAAGCCATGATCAAGAAGCAACCACGAGCATAGTTTCTATTCTCTGTGGAAAGCTCATTAAAAAATGAAACAGAGGTCCTGAGCATAGTTCTTTTCTTGTGTCAAGCTCGTTAAAAAATGAAATAGTCACCTCTCTTGAACCTTCTTTTCATCCACCCTTATCCTTCGGTGAATGAATCAAAGCTTGGAGGGCATGTCTCCAGCCTTTGATGATCTTTCTGGAGCTAAGCCATTAGCTTTCATGTTGGGGGCATACTGAGCTTAGTCTTTGTTATTTCTCGTGCTTGTAGATACATGAGAATGCATCTGGGTAGACTTTTATCTCTTTTTCGGACCTGTATGGATACATGAAAAAGGAACCCCCTGGAGTCTCCTTTAATCTCTTTTCAGACTCTCTAAACATGAAAATATTTCCAAGTGATCTTGCTTCCTTTTCCACTCAATAAACGGTTTGAATGGGCATCTTTCGAGTGATAATTTATCTCTTTTTCGGCCTCGCGAGACTAACATTATGAAAAAGTACAACACTAGAGTCACCTTTAAGTTCTTTTCAGACTCTCTAAACATGAAAAGATTACTGAGCAACCTTGTTCTCTTCACGCTCGTTAAAGTATTTGAAGAAAACGTCTGTTGAGCGACAATTTATCTCTTTTTCGGTCTCGTTAGACTACATTACGAAAAATAAACTGAGAGAGTTATCTTTTAAGTGTTTTTCCAAACTCTATAATCATGAAAAACCTTCACATTTTTTGTCCTTGGACTCGCTAAATAAAACATCGACAGGCCCATATGGGACCGAACCCTTACTTCTTCCAGTTCGTTAAACAAAGGAAGAGGAACTTATCGAAGGTGAGTTTTATCGAGCATGTGTTACCCTCCTCGATCTCATTAAATTAAAAAGAGGTACTCATCTATCTGGAAGGGGGAAAAATTGAAAGAAGCAAGCCAAGCAGTTTCTTGAGAGCATTACCAAGTAATTCTTAGAGTCACCCTTGAACATAGCACTTTGTCTTTTGCACGCATTTTAATCCACTGAACCTCTGCATTGAGCCAATCCTTTGAGTTTCTTTCAGTCCTTTGGGTCACCTGACATAAGTCACAACATCCACTGCATGATCAATTGTTGGTCCAGGTCATGTTTCTACTATTTTGCCTCAGTGTTCAACGGAAGTATCTGCCTCAATAGTCAGCCATCACAAATATCTTGTCCCAATACCCATGTCATTCCATGTTCATTTGATCTACCAATTACATCTCCATGTTCGTTTCATGTCATTGATGGGGGATACATCATAGGCCCTCCTTCAACGAGCCTATTCCTTTTGACTTCAACACATTATCCAGGAATTAGACTTAGAAACCAGTTAGTACTTTGGGACCTGCATGCCTCAATGGAAGGCCTCCTCACATATGACAGTGGGTTTACATCATTGACCTCTGATTGGATGATTCCATGGATGTTCGACTCCATCTCATCCATTCACATTAGTTTGAATGTACTAGGGTACCTTGGGAATAATTGACATTAATGGTGATCTCCCTTGTGCTTGTTAACGACTTACACCATTGACCGGAAATCAAGTGGTTTCTGCCATGTTCGACATCAGGACATCTATTTACATGGTTAGATTCGTACCACTTTGGCATCGGTAAGAAGACCCTGGGTTGAGTGATCACTTTGATATGTACTTTGCCTAGGTTGTGAAGGAGTTTCTCTTGGACAAATGATACATACACTATTACATAGATCCACTTTGTATTGGTCGTGGCTATGTCTTGTCATCTCGTAGATCCATTGTGTATTCTTCGTGGCTATGATCAGTTCAGATCATTAGAGTATAGATCAACATTGTATATTCGGTGGCTATACCTTTTTATAAATACAATTATGGATCCGCAGTGTATTTTATGGTGGCCATATCTTGAAAGTCTTAATCACCCAAGAATAGGTATGTCTGCCTTGGGTTTTGAAACATGTCATAATATTTGTTGGATATCTATGTGCAACTTCCATCAGATTGTACGAGTCTATACCGTTTCTTAAAAGTCTACAAAGCATTTCTGTTATCAGTTCTCATCTTCTAACTTCATACTTTGGGGGGCAATCTATTACGCATCAACATTACTCACTTTGATAAGTGTCGCAAGTGTCGCATGTTCCTCACAACTGTCACAAGTGTCGCATGTTGTTCACAAGTGTTGCAAATGTGAAACAAATCATATTTCCATGATGATGACACCAAGGAGTCACTTAGAATACATCAAACACCTGATTTGAAGGAAGAGAATTGCTAACTAAAGTCAGGTATCTCTTGCGACCTGAAAGGAGCTCTCAAACTAGGGTTTTAAGGGAGAGCACTCCCCTATCTCAACCTTAGGAGCCCTGGCACTCCCCTATAAGGTTCTAGGTAGTGTTATAGCACCAAACTGCCCCTCTATGGAAGCGCTATAGAATTTTAGAGCAGTGGCGCCCACCTTGAGCTTACTAGGGAGTGCTATAGTGCCCTGATGCCCCTTTTGAGGGAGCGCTATCTAATCTAGGCAGCAATTGATCTATTGAGGAGAATAAGGGGAGGATCTTTCAAGTTTGGAAGGAAGTTGCATTCGAATTCTTGGTTCAATCATGATCTTGGGAGAATACTCCTGATCTAAGGAGGGAATTTCTCAACCTACCCTAAAGATACCTCAAGAGGTTAAGCCTCTCTAAACCTATATAAACAGGCCCTATGATGGTGGAAAAGGGGGAAGAATTGCAAGAAAGAAACCTATGATCTCATAGGAAACACACAGTGAACTGGAGGAGAGTAATCAATGAAGATGCTATCATCTAGGTCATGGATATTTTGAGCAAGGGTTAGACAAAGGGGACTTGATGAAGCTGTCACATTCGCATCCACGGTTGTAATTTACTTTTGTCATTGTTCTCACCAATATGACACGCATGGCATGTTTCTTTCTAGTTCATGTTTTATATTACATAAACTTATCGTTGATAGATAGATCTATTTTCAAGCTAATATCAATAGAGTAGGAAGTGGTTGTACTATTATTTGTCTACAGGGATTATCGAAGAGCGAAATATTAGAGTTCAACTTAGAGTGTGCAAGGACAAACACTGGTAAAAGGTACTTCTTTTCTTCTTCCTTCTCACACATTAGTCCACCTAGATCTAAAATAAATTCAGTGGCCATGATAAGCATTTTCTGCCTTAGAGTTAAGAGTCTAGTTCTTTGAGGAGATCTACCTATCCGCAGGAAGATTTTCCTTCAACAGAAACTGGCGACTCCGCTGGGGAATTGAATCGAAACTTTCGATTTTAATTTTTTCCTCATAGACCTTGTATTCACCTTTGATTGTTCTTAGGCCTTGTTCACCATTTTATATCTTATTTCATTTGCTGATTGACTCTTCACTCCATCACACTCAGCTTGATTGCAAAAAATTCATTGAAATTTTCGGTTTTTTGGACTTTTTTCTGAGCTTTAGGACTCCAACGCTCCCATGCCCATGTTAGAAGAGAGCCATCACTCCCTAGAAGTGTTGGACAGAGATTTATAATGCTCTGGTGGCCCTTATACCAGAGAGCCAGCCCTCTTTTGCCCAAAATCTCTTCAAAATTTCCATTTTTTGGAGGTCCAGACCCTGTTTCTTCACTTGCTGAGCTGCTTTATGATTCAATGATTCTTCCTTTGACCTATGACATCCTTCATCCTGAGAAGTAAACACCTTTTTGTTCAGATTTTATGCCCTTCTTCATTATTTTTGAGTTATTTCTGTTGAAAGCTTGAAATCAATCTCCTGCTTTCTTCTCTCCTATCCGACTGAGAAGGAACTCTAGTGAAGGACATTTGAAGTCTGTAACTCTTCTCATTTGGTTCTTTGAGGTCATCTGATCCAATCTCTTTCTCCTTCCTTTTGCTCTTTTTGGTTTTCTTTCTCTTGTTTGATCGCAAGAAGGCTGTGTTGTTTGTGCGAAATCTGCATTTTCTTGTCCGAATCTCCTTGATCTGAAAGGGTAGTTGTCAGGACAAGTTTTTCATTGAATTAATCATCATTCGCATGAAAACGAAAAAAGTACATCTTAATGATTAGTTTGCATATTAGTTTTCATTTTTGAAATGTTGTATCCTCATATTGGATTTGATTGAGAATAAAATTGATTGAGGGCATTCCTTATCAAGTGTTTGATCGTAAAAACGACTCTTCCTCTTTCCCTTAAATAGGTATTCATTGAAAAGAAACGTTTCCTTATCATATTTCATGCATATTTTTGGGAATTGAGTCATCATTCCATCAGTTTCAATTTCGTTCACCCTCTGAGTAAACAACAACCATTAAAATCAATGCTTAACTAAAATTTATCAGACTTTTTACATCTTTGTTAGAAAACCTACATTAGTTTAAATTGTAGGGCTTTGGAATAGGTTCAAAGGATAACCTTCCAAAGCTATTGAACAAACTTAGTATCTTGCGGAACGGAGAGTGAAATCCAATTGTCGTATTGGCTTGTTAGGATCCCCCTCTCACACAGGGGTTACACACGAGGTCGCATTCGAGTGAGTTATGGAGATTATCCCTCCGTGGCCCAACTTTTTGTAGTGATTGGATCATATATTGGCAGTCACTGGAAGGTATACCCACGATTATGTGTGGGAGCGTTTCAGGTTGATTTTGGACTTGTTATCCTGCCCATATGTTCCAACTAGACTGTCGACTGTACCCGCCCAGGGGATGACTATGAGTTGGTGACATTAGTAGCCAAAATATTTAGGGTCTCACACAAGGTGACGGTGAAGGGAAGTCTCACTATACATGGAATAGACATTGGTCAAACTCGCTTGGGATCCTTGGAGGGTAAATCCACAATTACTGTGTGGAAGCTTGCACCAAGGCATAAGTCTGTTAAGTAGGTCGCCAACGTAACTGATCCACCCGCTCTATCCTCGCCCCTTCCTATTTTGATCTCGCGACGTTGGATTTCATCACCAACTAGTGGTTTCATCATAGGAAGGTTTGTTTGATTGATTTCTTCTTAGATTCATAGCGTGTGTTGTTTGTTTTACTTAATGGACCTTAGGTCGACTCAGTGATAATGGCATGGAATCCCGGGAGTACCTATGGAGGAACCCCTTCTTCTGGGGAACCTTATACCTTTCCTTAGTTTGGAAACTTTGGTCCTCCATTTGTTGCCACACTGAGTCTTCGAGGACTCACTATTGGATTACCAGTTTGGTTGTTCCCCACTCCGGTGATCCCGAATCCTCCCAATGTTTCAGCTGCACCTAATACTTTAGATGTCAATACACCACCCACATATCAACCTCATGTCAAATTTTCGCCTTCTTCGTCCATCAAGTCTCCTTCCATTTCTCCTTCTTCACCTAGTGAAATCTCTAAAGCAAGTAGCCAGGTTGATCAGAAGAAGAAGAAACGTAAAGAGAAGAAGAAGAAGAACCTAAAAAGGAAAAAGGCCCCAACAACATCAGATGTTGGCTCTAAGAAACCAGTTACTGTTAATAGTACTAGTAGTATTGATGAGGTCAACAATATTAAAATGAATAATCCAAAACCCAAATTACCTTGCAGCCTTTGTAAGGGTAACCACTTTCTGAGGGATTGCCCCGGTTTTACCTAGGTCTTAGAAATGTGGTCTTCCACATCATCGGCCTCCATCGGTCATGTTGATGATACCCATTCAACTAGTGATGTTCAGGTTGGTAAGAAGAAGAAAACTGTCAAGTTCCCTTGAATGTTATGTAAAGGTAGTCATTACTCTCACCTTTGTCCTCGCATGGACAAGGCTTCTTCTCTTTTGGAAAAACTTCAACTTCCAAAAGGTTATCGTAAGATTTCCTCCAACCCATCATTGGTTGATGGACTGGTCAATCTGGTTCCATCCCCGGTCAGTCTGGTTGATCTGGTGGTCAATCTAGTTTCCTTCTTGATTGGGCCACGAACCCAAGTAGTTGATCTAGTTCCATCATCGATCAACCCTGCTCTTCACCAAAAGGGTGACACCAAAGTGGTCGATATGTTTCCATCCTCGATTGATCCCACTCTCTTGTTAGAGAGTGACACCAAAGTGGTCGATCCGTTTCCACCCGTCGACCCCATTCTTCGCTTGGAGAATGAAATTGAAGTGGTCGATTTAGTTCTGTCATCGATCAATCCCACTCCTCCTTTGACGAGTGCTAAAGTGACTAATCCAGTCCCTTCCTCGATCAGTCCCACTCTTCCTCTTAAGAGTGCCAAAGTGGTCTATCCAAGTCCACCATTGGTTGATCCGATCGAATCATTGGTCAATCCTACTCTCCTTCTAGAGAGTAAACCCGATACTTCCCATGTTTCTCTCGTTAATACAGACTCTATGATACCAGGGGGCATTCCTCCTTCTTCTACGAAAACCCCTCCAAGTACTGAAGCCATCCTCTTTGATTGGGGTGCGCTAACTGGACCTCATATTCCCTCTCACGTTCCTTTCCAGATTACAGTACAGGTTTGTGGTTGGGACATTCCTCAAACGCTAATAGGTGAAGGTGCATCCGTTAGTATTTTGTCTTCTGTTGCTTGGTACACTTTAGGTTGTCCACAACTTGCATCGGTTACACAGAATCTGTTAGCTTTTAACATAAGAACTAGTCAACCTTTAGGGATCCTTCCTCAGTTTCCTATAAATTTGGGAGGGAAAACTGTTTTTATCGATGTCATGGTAGTCTGAGACCCCTTGGATTTCTCTTTACTCCTTGGGTGGGATTATGTCTATGCTATGAAAGATCTTGTATCTACCCTTTTTCGTGCGATATATTTCCCTCACGATGGAAGAATTGTGACTATTGATCAAATTTCATTCATCATCCCCGACTGGGCTACCTCCCTAAGTGGTTCCTATATGCAGATAGTATCACCCCCACCGCATGTCAATATTGTGGCATTTTCTCCCATGACCTCAACTTCCGATGATTTTGATCCGGTAGTTGACATGGTGATCTCTTCGGTAGGGTTATTGGAGCCTGATCTCCTTACCCCTGTCATGACCCTTGACATGTGTTCCTTCTAAAGTGATCGTCTTCCATCTGGAAAAGATCTCTTGGAAGCCATGACTGAGTTTTGTCCCTTGACATGGTATCATTCCAAAGCGTTATCCTCTTGGAAGCCATGATCAAGAAGAAACCATGAGCATAGTTTCTCTTCTCTATGGAAAGCTCGTTAAAAAATGAAATAGAGGTCCTGAGCATAGTTCTTTTCCTATGTCAAGCTCGTTAAAAAATGAAACAGTCACCTCTCTTGAACCTTCTTTTCATCCACCCTTATCCTTCGGTGAATGAATCAAATCTTGGAGGGCATGTCTCCATCCTCTGATGATCTTTCTGGAGCTAAGCCACTAGATTTCATGCTGGGAGCATACCGAGCTTAGTCTTTGTTCTTTCTCATGCTTGTAAATATGTAAGAATGCATCAGGGTAGACTTTTATCTCTTTTTCGGACCTGTATGGATACACGAAAAAGGAACCCCCTGGAGTCTCCTTTAAGCTCTTTTCAGACTCTCTAAACATGAAAATATTGTCGAGTGATCTTACTTCCTTTTCCACTCGTTAAATGGTTTGAAAGGGCATGTTTCGAGTGATAATTTATCTCTTTTTCGGCCTCGCAAGACTAACATTACGAAAAAGGACAACACTGGAGTCACCTTTAAGTTCTTTTCAGACTCTCTAAAGATGAAAAGATTACCGAGTGACCTTGTTCTCTTCGCGCTCGTTAAACTATTTGAATAAAATGTCTGTTGAGCGACAGTTTATCTCTTTTTCGATCTCGTCAGACTACTTTACAAAAAAGGAACTGAGAGAGTTCTCTTTTAAGTGTTTTTCTAGACTCTATAATCATGAAAAACCTTCGAGTTTTCTATCCTTGGACTCGCTAAACAAAACATCGATAGGACCATGTGGGACCGAACCCTTACTTCTTCCAGTTCGTTAAACAAAGGAAGAGGAACTTACCGATCGTGAGTTTTATCAAGCATGTGTTACCCTCCTCGAGCTCATTAAATTGAAAAGAGGTACTCATCTATCTGGATGGGGGAAAGATTGAAAGAAGCAAGCCAAGCAGTTTCTTGAGACCATTACCAAGTAATTCTTAGAGTCTCCCTTGAGCACAACACTTTGTCCTTTGCACGCATTTTAATCCACTGAACCTCTGCATTGAGCCAATCCTTTGAGTTTCTTTCACTCCTTTCGGTCACCTGACATAAGTCACATCATCCACTACATCATCAAGTGTTGGTCCATGTCATGTTTCTGTTGTTGTGCCTCAAGAGTCAGCCATCAAAAATATCTTGTCCCAATACCCGTGTCAGTCCATGTTCATTTGGTCTACCAATTACATCTCTGTGTCTATTTCATGTCCTTCATGGGGGACACATCATAGGCCCTCCTTCAACAAGCCTATTCCTGTTGACTTCAACACATTATCCAGGAATTAGACTTAGAAACCAGTTAGTACTTTGGGACCTGCATGCCTCAATGGCAGGCCTTCTCACAACCGACAGTGGGTTTACATCATTGACTTCTGATTGGATGATTCCATGAACGTTTGACTCCAGCTCATCCATTCACATTCATTGGAATGAACTAGGGTACCTTGGGAATCATTAACATTACTGGTGATCTCCCTCGCTCTTGTTAACGATTTACACCATTGACCGGTAATCAAGTGGTTTATGCCATGTTTGATGTCAGGACATCTATTTACATGGTTAGATTCATACCACATTGGGATTAGTAAGAAGACCCTGGGTTGAGTGATCACTTTGATATGTACTTTGCCCAGGTTGCGAAGGAGTTTCTCTTGGATAAATGATACATACATTGTTACATAGATCCACTTTGTATTGGTCATGGCTATGTCTTGTCATCTCATAGATCCACTGTGTATTCTTCATGGCTACGATCAGTTCAGGTCATCAGAGTATAGATCCACATTGTATCTTCGATGGCTATACCTTTTTATCAATAAAATTATGGGTCCGCAGTGTATTTTATGGCGGCGATATCTTGCAAATCTTGATCACCCAAGCATAGGTATGACTGCCTTGGGGTTTGAATCATGTCATAATATTTGTTGGATATCTATGTGAAACTTCCTTTAGGTTCTCCAAGTCTATACCCTTGTTTGAAAGTCTACAAATCATTTCAGTTATCAATTCTTATCTTCTAACTTCATACTTTGGGGGGCAATCTGTTACGCATCAACATTACTCGCTTTGATAAGTGTCGCATGTTCCTCACAACTGTCGCAAGTGTCGCATGTTTTTCACAAGTGTCATAAATGTAAAACAAAGCATATTGTCATGATGACGACACTAAGGAGACACTTACAATACCTCAAAAACCTGATTTGAAGGAAGAGAATGGCTAACTGAAGTCAGGTATCTCTTGCCACCTGAAAGGAGCTCTCAAACTAGGGTTTTAAGGGAGAGCTCTTCCCTATCTCACCCTTAGGAGCATTGGTGCTCCCCTATAAGGGGCTAGGGGGAATTATGGAACCAAACTGCCCCTCTATAGGAGTGCTATAGAATTTTAAAGTGTTGGCACCCCCCTTGAGCTTACTAGGGAGCGCTATAGCACCCTGATGCCCCTTTTGAGGGAGCGCTATCTAATCTGGGCAACAGTTGATCTGTTGAGGAGAATAAGGGGAGGATCTTTCAAGTTTGGAAGGCAGTTGCATTTGAATTCCTGGTTCAATCATGATCTTAGGAGAAGATCCCTGATCTAAGGAGGGAATCCCTCAACCTACCCTAAAGATACCTCAAGAGGTTAAGCCTTTCTAAACCTATATAAATAGGCTCTATGATGGTGGAAAAGGGGGGAAGAATTGTAAGCATGAAACCTATGATCTCATAGGAAACACACAGTGAACTGGAGGAGAGTAATCAGTGAAGCTTCTATCATCCAGGTCATGGATATTTTGAGCTAGGGTTAGACAAAGGGGACTTGACGAAGCTGTCACATTCGCATCCATGGTTGTAAGTTACTTCTGTCATTGTTCTCACCAATATGACACGCTTGGCCTATTACTTTCTAGTTCGTGTTTGATCTTACATGAACTTATCATTGATAGATAGATTTGTTTTCGATCTAATATCAATAGAGTAGGAAGTGGTTGTACTATTGTTTGTCTACAGGGCTTATCAAAGAGGAAAATATTGGAGCTCAACTTGAAGCATGCAGGGACAAACACTAGTAAAAGGTACTTCTTTTCTTCTTCCTTCTCACACATTAGTCCACCTAGATCTAAAAGAAAGTCAATGACCATGATAAGAATTTTTTGTCTTAGAGTTGAGAGTCTAGCTCTTTGAGGATATCTACCTGTCCGTAAGGATATTTTCCTTCAATAACATCTTCTAGAGTGGTATCTTTCCACTAAACTAACATTTCCTTGATGGTGCACTGACAGAGGTGACTCTCTCATTGGTCCAAGATGGCTTGTGGATGAAACCAAATGGAACCTTCTTAATCCAACTTAGGGAGGCTGGTTTGAGTGTGGAACTTATTTATAATCACTTTATTTAATCATGATACATTAAAAATAAGATGGATCTTAGAATTATTGGGCAGAGCTAGCTAGTAGGCCACAGGCCCCAATCGCTTGAGAATGGTATACAGACCATAAAATTTGGGAGAAAACTTCTAACAATGTTCATATTTAAGTAAATTATTCTTATAAGGTTCCAGCTGAAGAAACACATGGTCCCATTCAACAAATTGATGTTTGGAACCACCTTGATCTGCTTGTTTCTTCTTGTGATTTTGAGCCATGACCAAATTTTCTTTGAGGGTACGTAGAATGGCCTCTTGAATTGTAATAATTTTTTCAACCTCTTGAACCTTAAAGATATTCAACATGTATGAGACAACCTAAAGAGGATTTTTTTCCATATACTACTTCAAACAAAGTCATGTGATTAGTTGTATGATAAGAGGTGTTGTACCACCACTCAGCTAGGGGTAACCAATGATCCCATTGATTTTGTATGTCAGATGAAAAACACCACAGATATGTTTCCAAACACTTGTTGACAACTTCTATTTGTCCATCATTCTAGGGATGATATGTGGTGCTACGATGCAATTGGGTTCCCTGGAGCTTGAACATTTTTTTCCAAAAATTACTGGTGAAAGTTGGATCTCTATTAGAGACAATAGAATGAGGCATGCCATGAAGTTTGAATATATTGTCCATGAAACTTTGAGCCATTGTGGATGTAGTAAATGGGTGTTGAATATCACATAAATGGGCATATTTGGAAAGACGATCGACTACCACCATGATGAATAACTTATTTCCCTATTTAGGTAAGCCAATAATGAAATACCCAGAAATATCTCTCCAAATAGTAGGGGAATCATAAATGGTTGGAGTGCTCTTGGGGATTTGATTGTTTATCTCTTATTTCATTGAAAGAAATCACATTTAGCCACAAATTTTTGGATATATTGTTTCATATCATCCCATAAAAAAAAACATTTGACCCTTTCATAGGTTTTGGTCAACCCTGAATGCCTAGTTGTGGGTGAAGCATGAAGCTCAACAAGCACTGTACATTTGAGTTGCAATTTTTTTTAAATACAAACAACCTTTGTAGCCAATCTATTCATTATTCTAATAATACCCTAGAGAATCTAGAGAATTTTGTTTCTATTGATGGATCAGGAGAGAGATTTTTGGGTCGTGCAACCATTCCTAGTGAAAATATTGGAGCCAATCTGGTACAATGAAGGAGGGGAAAAAGAGGGACCCTTTTTCTTCATACTTCTATAAAAGAGATTTAGCAACCACATTTTATTTTAGCTTCTTGTAGATGATGTCATACTCATATAAAAATAGCTTGGTCACTCATTTTTGTTTCTCCAAGGATGAAATTCATTCTTCCAAAAAATACTTGAGACTCTAATGATCAGTTTTAATTTGGAAGCATTTTCCCTGGAGATAAGGAAGTTAGAGATACATGACATACATAATAGAAAAAATTTCCTTTTCATATATTGATTGACCCAAATGTCTCTCCAAAAGTTATTATCTAGTGAAGTCCAAAGGCTTGCCATTTTTCATGAGGAATACCCTAATTCCTTTCCATGAAGCATCACATTCAAGGAAAAAAGTATTTGTGAAGTTAGGAAGAGCCAAGATTGGAGTCGTGCACATATCCTCTTTCAAGGCATTGAAGGATTGATTAGTGGCTATAGTCCAAATAAAAACATTCTTTTTAAGGAGAGAAGTGAGAGGTGCAACAATTTTTCCACAATTCTGAAAAAACTTGCAATAATACCATATTAAACCCAGAAAAACACGCAATATATTAAAACTTTTAGGGAAATTACAATCCTTCATAGCTTCAATTTTATTAGGATCCACCCATACTCCATCCTTACCGACAACATGACCCAGGTAATCCACTTCAGAGGCTCCAAAGGCACATTTAGACTATTTGAGGAAAATTTTGTGCTAAGAGATTAGATGGAGAACTTGATCCACATGGGTGAGATGGGATTCCCATGTTTTCATATATATGAGAATATCATCAAAGAAAACTAAGACAAAATGATGAAGGAATGGATGGAAAACATGATTCACGAGACTTTGGAAAGTAGAGGGAGCATTACACAAACCAAAGGGCATGACCAAGAAATCATAGCGACCCTCATGAGTTCTAAAGGAAATATTGGGAATTTATTCCTCTTTCATATGTATCTGCTGGTAGCCAGAACTAAGATCAATTTTAGTAAAGTATTGAGCACCGCTCAACTCATCCTCTAGGTCATCAATGATAGAAATTGGAAATTTTTCTTTGATTGTGAGTTTGTTCAGGCCACGAAATTAGGGCCACATGCACCAGGTGCCTTATTTCTTGATTACTATGACCATAGGAGAGGAATAAGGTCTAGTACTAGGATGTATAACACCTTCTTCGATCAATTCTTGAAGAACTTTCTCAGTTTCAATATTCTGGGAAAAGGGATAATGATAAGGGAGACATTGGGAGGAAGGATACCTGACACTAGAGGAATGGAATGATCGTGAATGCCACATGAAGAGGGAATTCCATGGTGAGTGGAAAAACTGACTTGGTGTTTGGAGAGGATATATTGGAGGTCAGGATGCACAAAGGGTGCTTCATCTTCCTGAATGGAATGGATTTGGGAAATAATTTTCGAATGACATTTTTTTAGGAGATTTTCAATTTGATGGGAACTAATGATCTTAGGGGATCCTACTGTGATCCCTTGGAACTTATACGGTTGTCCTTCATGTTGGAATTGCATGGCTAATTCCTTAAAATCTGTAAGGATGGGTCCCATAGTGCATAACTATTCAACATCGAGAACAATGTCAGAACCACCCACTTCGATAGAAAACATATGATATTTCAAGTGATGCTGATCAAATTGAAGGTGTAGATTTTCACAACGCCTGCCAAATTTCATGGAACCCCCATTAGAAATCATGATTTGAAAATTGTTGACAGTACAGATATAGAAATTGATTTTATAGGAAATGATACACTGAATAAAATTATGGGTGTTTCCTTTGTCAATGAGGATGATGAACTTCTTGTTCTTAATGTAGCCAATGGGCTTGAGGGTTTGGGAGTAGAGAATCCACTAAGGGCATGCAGTGAAATAAGTGGTTTAGTTTCTTGTGGATCAAATGGTGGATTAGGAGAATTAGTTGGGGGTAGGTCTTCCACTAGGAAAACTTTGGCCTCCTCATCAAAAACATCATCATAAATGGCCATAAAATGTTTATGTTCTTACAATTTTTCCCCCAAAAAAACATTTCATCACAATTATAGAAAATATACTTGAGTTGGCATTCAACCATTTCTACTCAAGTTAATTTATGGATTTTGAGAGGAGTGGCATGAGAGGTAGGATTGGTAGGGTGAGTGGAAGGAATAAAGGAGGGTTTTCGATTCTGGATGGAGACAATTTGTTGAGATTCATTGTATCATTGAGTAGCTTCCAACCAAGTTTGAGTGCAAGCCCTTAGGACTTGATCATGAATTTCATCTTCAAGGCCACAGATAAATAATTCCTTGAAGAAAGCATCTGGAATTCCATACATTTAGAGATCCAAGTGTTTAAAGGAAGATATGTTGGCCCTTGACCAAGTTTTGAGGATTCTTGGTCA
Source organism: Picea glauca (assembly GCA_000966675.3). Taxonomy (NCBI): domain Eukaryota; kingdom Viridiplantae; phylum Streptophyta; class Pinopsida; order Pinales; family Pinaceae; genus Picea; species Picea glauca. The sequence continues at coordinate 107,420 of JZKD02S0487388.1, read as the reverse complement.
TGTTTGACCTATTTTTGTGACTTCGATAGGCTGTCAAAGGTGGAGCACAAGATGAAGCAGAGATAACGGGATCTCAACACCTTTGTAGCAATTTTTGGGTTTTGGGCTTATGTCACGGGTATGGGAATGTCGGCCCATGGTTTTACCCATGCTTAGGCCCGATTTTGTAATATATCAATAAGTATATAGGAGATGTAAGAAGAGGCCAGTGTGCTAAGTGAAAAAGATTGATCTACGTGATCGAAGAGTTGTAAGTTGTGCTAAGTGCAAGTAACAATTGTAAGTCCTTTGTGCACAAATTCTTTAAGGCTCTATGCCTAGATCTACTCAAGGAAGGAGGATCTAGCGGAGTGCGCACAGATCTCCTATCCCATGTGGAGTAGGGATTGATGCTTGGTTCCTGTAAGAAGCTTGACTGGAGATAATACAAAGAAGAAGAGTTGGTGGATGTAGCCCCAAGGTGGGGGTGAACCACATACATGTTGTGTTGTTATGATTTGTGTGATGTATTGATGTGTTTAATTTCTTAGTGCATTGATATAGATGAATGATAGATATATCTATTGATTCTATGTGCTTAATAATATGAGTGAATCCTAGATATGCCCTATGTGGATGTGCTTAATGCTTGAATATAGTAGATATGGTTAAATACTGCGATGATCTATAATTAGGGTTTCATCTGTGAAGTAGATATTGGTTTAATACTAATGAACTATAGCTACTAAGTGCTTTGTTAAGCTGTTACAATCACATATCTATGTCCCAGCTAAGGTTATAGACACTGGAGTCCTGCAACCACCAATGCCTCTACCTTGGGTGAGAATTCATTTGCTTCGCAGGTGTTTCTGAAAGGGCCAGTAGTTAGGGTTTTTTTGGTGTGTTTTCGTAGCGTTGAACCCCAAGTCTTCCCCTGTTCCAACAAATGGTTTTGTTGTCGGGATATGAAATTGTGATTGTTGGGAATTGAGGAAAAAGAATCTTTGTGTGAAGATCTGACCTGAAACTGTGAAATCTCTGTGTGTAGATATATTTCCCTAGTGCACAACATCCTACTTAACCTTTGAAGATCTGTGCTAAGAAAATAAGTTTGATCTGAGGGAAAGAGGTAAGATCTGTAAGCTATGTTCTTTGTTAAAGGTAAGATAAGTGGAATTTTTTGTTTCAAAAGTATGGATCTAGGTATGTTTGATAAATTATGTCCTAGCTTGAAAAGTTGGGCACAGATAAATGAAAGAAGATTTGATATAAGTAGATCTGATAAGAATAGTGAAAGATATGTTATTCCTATGCATAGATAGAATGTTTGGACTAACCAATGGATGCAAGATCCTAGAAAGAATTTTTTGCAGGCTAGCTACTATGAGCATAGTGCACAGTACAGGAAAGGCTGGGGATAATTTAAAAGAAAATGATGATTAACCCTTTGTTATAGATGCAGAAGACCTGGACATCTGGCTAAGGAATGTTCTTGTAGGAGACCTAGTTGTCTTTGTTGTAAAGCTGTGGACCACGAAGTTTTAGATTTCCCTAGAATGATTGCTAAGATTGAAAGAATGAATACAAGACAAGAAGACCATGAGAAAGGTCAAGAAACTAAGACCATGGTAGAAACCCAGAAATAATCAAACTATATTGGTGCAAATAAAAGAAACCCTGAATGACCACTGACATATCAACTTATCAGAGATGTTCAAAGAAAAAGTCTACATAGAAGAAAGAATAGGATACTTTGAAATTGACTGTGTTCTGGATGAAGAAACACAGGTGAATATTATGATAGAAAGAACTTGGGAAAATTTAGGAAAGCCTGCTATGATTCCTTCATTGGGAGGAATAGGATTATTTAGAGGAAAGTTGATAAACATATGTGGAAAGATCACCCAGATATATATGAGTGCCCATGGAACTTCGATAGAGGAATAATTTGAGGTTGTTAAATTTATTAAGAACAATGCCCTGTTTTTTATATTACTAGGAAAAACTTGGACTGAAAGGGACCAGGACAGAAGGAAAGAAGAATAATTCTTAGAGCAAAAGAAGCAAAAGTTGAAAGATTTCATCCCTAGGAGGATTGCACACTTGATTGAAGAATAAGAGAATAGATAAAAGTTGTTTAGAACCAAAGACTTGGATTTCAAAGTTGAAAGAACACAAGAAGACTCATAGAAGACTGAAGCACCTAGCCTAGATAAAGAAGAAATATTTCCCTTGAATCCCAGGAAGGAATCTCAATAGTGTGAAGTTACTATGCCAAGAGAAGATATGAATCAGAATGGAAAGAGGAATACCAAGACGAAGCTCACTAGGAGAAAGGCTATAAATCTTAGTAATAAGAGAGCCAAGATTGAAAAATTACAGAAGGTTCCAAAGGGAACTTCGTAGAAGGAAAATTTGCAAAACTGGAACTTCGTCGAGATATCAGAACAGAATCACATGGCACTTCACCATGGAAAAGAAATATAGAAATTGGGAATAATATAATTGTTAGACCAACACCCTGAATGGGTAGAATGACATTTATGGTAAAAAATCTCACCATCAAACAATTGGGACTGCACTGTAACGGACATAACTAAAGTTATGAAGGCTTCTCGCTCGTTGGATAGATCAGTTGCCTAGTTATCTACTTATTCCATCGAGCCTTGCACCGATAACAATTTTTCCAAATATGATTATCTGAGCCCGCATATTAGTTGATTTCACACAATGATCATCGAGCTATCACCATCCATCCTATTGAATTGAGTAGTTACTTTTCACACCCGAGATATTCAACCATGAGTGTGTATGTCCGAAGAACTTAGCACAGTCGAAGAGTCTGTGAAGGAGGTACTCATCAAACTCATGAATGAAAGAGTAATGTCTGAAAGGGTAATGTTTGTGGGTGTATAAGCATCTTTGATGAGAGGAGTGAAATCCTCTCCATCGACTGCTCGCGGATCTGAACCATCCCGAGTCATCACAAAAAAGAGAACCAAGAACAAAGATGACCTAGAAAATGCAAAGCTAATCTCAACCATATTTACCGACTACATCCTGCCTCTAGCTGGCATGATGAGTCATGATAGTGTGTGGAGATATTTTGATTACACCATGGTTATTGTGTAATTCCCAAAGGGGATACGTGCAGTTTGAGCACAACAAGACAAGATCACAACGTCGAAGTTCAGCAACTTCAACTTGGGATATTTCAAGAACCATAGCATGCTTGCCCCATATAAATAATTGACTGGGACAAAGGGGAATAACTCAAAAATAATTCCCCAACCATGGATTATGAACCTTGCGTAGTCCACCCTACTGAATGTAATGAAAATCCCACACTTTGGAAGGCACTAGGAAGTTAACTCATGTGTCAAGCTCCTACTTTCATGTTACCATGGCGGCTACTTATGGATAGACCTTTGTATCATAGTCAATCTGACGCTTATCAATATGATCACCAGATTGAGTATGCAAGGACCCAATCTGCAGGACATCTATCCAGGAAAATCCACACATTGCGCACTAGAACAAAAGATCAAGGATACATACGACGATGTTGAGAAGGGGATGTGAGGCTACAAGGTATCTTCCATCTAGAATGGTGTAATGTGCATAGCATGCCAACTGATTGCAGTAAATCTAGTAAGGAAGAACAGATCGATACAAATCATAGGCTTTGTCATTGACCTCGTGGGGAAATGTGTGGAAGGCCTACAGATGAACTGGGTGAAGTACCTAGTTAATCAATTGGAATTGGACTACCGCTAAGCACTAGATTGGGGCTTTGAGTTCCACTTTAGCTGGCTCCTGATCCTCATCACATTTGTTGCTTGGGATATGCCGAAAGGTGCAACCTTCTCATATATTGAGCCATTCGAGCCACTTTCTCTGAAGTTCACCACACTCTGGTACTCGAGTGACATGGGAAAACAGTGGCAGTCAAATGCATTTTTTCACACATATTATCTCCAACTTAAGAGATCCATCAAAGCTTAACCTTGCATGGCACTAAACACCCTATAGAGGTTTTGACCCCTTATGAATTTCCGCACAGATCTACACTTGATCTATATTACTACACGGGAAGATGAACATAAGGAGTAACTTTAGTCGTACTATAAGGTTACAGAAGACAACCTTGAGGAGATCACTAAGGATTGGTCAACAGACCTCCTTATCCCCACTGACCTTGTAGAGATGTATGACCCCGAACTGGACAGCCCAGAGGCCACCCAAAAAGAAAATGACACACCCTGAACCAACAGAAGGAAGAAGACCAAAGAGATCCAAGACTTAAGCAACACCCGAGAAAAGGCTTCTTCAGTATCCCCTAGCCAAGGGGGTGATGACGAGGTAGAATAGATAAATGAAAAATAAGATGAACATAAACAAGGTGAAGAAACACTTCCTAGAGATGAGACTGATCCATTGAAGAAGAGGAAGGTTTCTCCCCTGAAACCCTCTTCCTTGAATAAATCCATAGCCACCTTGACCAAGATGCAGATTGTGCTCACTGTCAATGATTTTGACTTCATCATCGCAGTTGTAAATGACACCTCGCAGGAGATCTTGCAAAAACAAGAAGCCAAGAAGGTGGAGATGTACGATAGAATCGAGATTGAAATATGAGTAGTACAATAGGCCCTTCAGCCCAGTCACATAGTATCCACTGCGCCCTCGTCATCGAGAAAACTAGAGTTGGGAGGTGAGCCATCCTAACTCCACCGACTAGCTGATGCGACCGAAGCTCTCCTTCATTGTGCACAAGAAGAAATAGAACAAGCCACCCAGGCCTTGAAGCAAGTGCAATAAATACTCGTAGAACAACACCGAGTTGCAGAGCAGGAGAAGATTTCTCTCTAGACAAATTTTGAAGAGGAGAAAGCACAGATTCAGTAAGAAAAAGAACAGTTTCTCGTAGAGAAACTCGAAGTGAAAGAAACAGTCTACAGAGAACTCCACTCTATGAAAGGATTAGAACCAAAGGCAGAAGACTAGGTCGTGCATCAAGTAGAGAAGCTTATGGAAGCTATCAAGTAGCTACAATAGATAATATCAGACTTAGAGCTCTGCACAGTGCCCGACACTTTATAGGATTTAAGGGACCAAAGAGAAGCAACTTTCGAGAGCACAGTTGAGAGAATAAAGGACCTTGCCATGGAATGTAAGAAACTAAGTGATTTCAATGCCCAAAGATATGAGCAACTCACTGAGAATCCAGAACTGAAGGCACTATATTCACAGCTCCAGGAGGTAAAGTAGAAGGTAAAAACAATACAGGTGCAGTTGAAGCCCCTATTAGTTGTTGAAAGGATGAAGCAATCCCAAAAGTAGCGCATTGCCCAACAATATTTCCACACCATTCAGAACAGATTCATGGAAGTGACTCAGAGGCTACAACCTATACAGGATGAGTCTTTCCAACTATTCACAGAGATCAAAGTCCGAGGAGAAGAACTCAAGAAAGTTGTCACTGCAGTTGAACAACACCTAGAAGGACCTATCAATGAAGCAATCATCCAAGAGTTTGTTGAACAGGAGGTTGTGGCACAACAACAAGTCAAAGAATCTCAAGCCAAGATCAAGGATTTTGAGGAAGAGATACCTAGATTAGAGTGACTCGGGACCAGTCACAGGTGAGTGTTGGGGGCATGTTGGCCCTTGAACAAGTTTTGAGTATTCTTGGTCATGTTTCACCTATTTTTGGGACTTCGACAGGCTGTCAAAGGCAGAGCACAAGATGAAGCAGAGATCATAGGATATCGACCCCTTTTTAGGGATTTTTGGGTTTTGGGATTATGTAACGGGTATGGGAATGTCGTCCCATGGGTTTAACCATTCTTAGGCCCTATTTTGTAATATATAAATAAGTAGTTAGGCGATGTAAGAAGAGGTCAGTGTGCTAAGTGAAAAATCTTGATCTATGTGATCGAAGAGTTGTAAGTTGTGCTAAGTTCAAGTAACGATTGTAAGTTCTTTTTGTGTAGACTTTTTAAGGTTCTATGCCTAGATCTACTCGGGGAAGGAAGATCTAGAGGAGTGCATGCAGATCTCATGTCTTATGTGGAATAGGGATTGATGCTTAGTTCTTGTAAGAAGCTTGAATGAAGATAATACAAAGAAGAAGAGTTGGTGGATGTAGCCCCAGGGTGGGGGTGAACGACGTACATGTTGTGTTTCTATGCTTTGTGCGATGTATTGATGTGTTTATGTGTTTACTTGCCTAGTGCATTGATATAGATGAATGATAGATAGATATATTGATGTTGTGTTCTTAATAATATGAGTGAATGCTAGATCTTCCCTATGTGGATGTTCTTAGTGCTTGAATATAGTAGATCTAGTTGAATACTGTGATGCTCTATAATTAGGGTTTCATCTGTGAAGTAGATACTGGTTTAATACTGATGAACTATAACTACTAAGTTCTCTATTAAGGTGTTTCAATCACAAATCTGTGTCCCAGCTAAGATTGCAGAAACTGGAGTCCTGCAACCACCCCTTCCTCTACCTCGGGTGAGACTTCATCTGCTTTGCAGGTGTTGTTGAAAGGGGTGGTAGTTAGGGTTTTGTTGGTGCATTTTTGTAGCATTGAACCCTGGGTCTTCCCCTATGCCAACAAGATATAAAGTATTCCACTGTTCCATATTGTTTCAACTTGGTCAAACAACCTAGATAGTGGGTGTGAGTGTCAAAGAGTTCATAAATCTATGCAACAAACTATGTCCAAGAGACATACCCTTGGCATTTCTTTCTATTCCATTTGCACCATATCCAATGTTTAGGATCCATATAGAGGATACCATAATGAAGTTTGGACAACTCGTCAGTAATTCCATGAAAGGAGAAATAATGTTCCATTTGAGTGACCCACCTTGAGGGCTCTGAGCCATCAAATATTTTCTCCTCAACTCTCGGAAGATGGGGGTCATGATAAAGGGAGCTAGAATGAAAGGACATATTATGGGAGGACTCATCACCTTCATAGTGTGAAGGTTGTTCATAGGAGGGAGATCTATGGTTGTTTTAAACAATAGTTGAGAGAGGTGGAAAGGGAGGCCAATTCACCCTTAACTACTGCAAATTCACTCGTAATGTTGGCCTTGAAGGTTTCCAATTTGGAATTGGTGGAAGAAATTTTTGAAGTCACTCTCTGGATGTTTTCCTTGTGTTGTTTGGATTCATCTTGTAGGTGAAGTATTTATGGGTTGTGAGTGGTGGAAATTTGAGAATGAGGGGTATCAGGGAGGGAAAGTGGGTCCACAAAAAAATGATGGAAAGATGATATATATGATGGTGATCAGGTTGAAAAGAGGGATGCAATGTGATAGGTGTCAAATAAGAGTGTTGACAAGGGTGGGTGGGACCATAGAAAAAAAGTCTTATAAGTGATAGGTATCACGACGATGAGGGAGAATAGATAAATCCAATAGGACAGGTCCCAAATAAGGGTGTCAGCAGGACCACTATCCTCCTTTTTTTTTACTCCTATGGAGTTATACTCCAACGTGAATAATATTGTAGTGTCAAAATTCCCAAATTTTGAATCAAAAAAAACGTGTAGTGATTTTGCAACCAAAATGGAGTAGGAAAGGTTGCACGGAAAAAGTATCCTTTATGTTCCTTTTTTGGTATCTTCCCCTTAGGTTAGGGTTTGTAGGGTGCCTATGGGAAAGGTTTTTCCTTGTGCTATATCTCTCTGATATACATGGGGGGTCAAACAATAATACTTGTCCCAATGTATTAGGGCACCAACTAAGGAGGCTCTCTCGTACCCTTAGTCATACTACCCGATTACCTAGGTACTAGATAGTATCTTCCTAAGTGTTTTTCTTGGTGGCACTATAACATTTAGGCAGTCGATCGGTTGATCTAGGGGTGGTTTCAGGAGACCTAAGGGCCTCCTGATACACTTGTCGATAGATGGGAGTAATGGTTATGTACAAATTATGTTTGGGGCGATAATACTCAATGGGTACCAATAGGGGTTACAAAGGTTTCCAACAAGGGTGAAACTTTGGTTTCTAGGAAACCACATGAAATTGGTCATATCTTCATCATGTAGTTTTCCCCACCATATTTTTACCCATTGAATGACACATATTTTTTATTTAAAGACGTCAACAATACATGTCTCTACCCTGGAAAAACATTTACCCAAAAATCCTACCAAGGGAAGTTCTTTGATAACACTTTTAAGGTACTAAATGTACTATAATATTCAAAATAAATAATATTCAGTAGATATCTATGGAACAACAAAATATTGAGAAGAGAAATACCATAAATAATACCTTCATTCAAAGAAATAAATTTTCACTTGCCTCTTTGAGGGGGAAACCTACAACAGAGAAGACCTATATTACATTAATTCTAAAGGAAAAGATTTATCATGCCTCCTACTCTTATTTATACTAACTCTATCTTCTAAAGAATATTCTAGAGGAAGATTTTTCTAGAAGAGAAAGCTTCTATGAGGTATTCTTACATTGACTTTTTCACATTTATTAAATAGTCCTTATTAACTAATGTCAACATTTATTATATGGAAAATATAATATTATACCCACGTGATGTGCTAGGGAGGTTAGGTCCCTAACAAAATTGGTTATTATTCTTTGAAATACCACATTTTTTTCATTAAAATGGGAGGTTGTGACATTTTTTGGGGTGTTGAATGGTTACACACTCTAGGCCCCATCACCATGGACTTCAAGGACTTATACATGAGCTTCCAACATGATGGGAATCACTACACTTTTTAAGGCATAACAGTTGGTTCACTCGGGATCATCATTTCACACTGTATGAAGAAACTCCTCAAAAGGGACCATTATGGCATTATTTCCTAATTCCATGCCATTCAAACCTTTGAGACTCATTTCCTGACCATTCATACCAAAATTCATCTTATCTTATCCAAAAACCACTTAATTTTTGAAAACACCAAAGGCCTCCCACTTTCCTATGGTACCCATGATCATTCCATCCCACTTATACCTAGTAGTATCCCCTGTAATTTTCACCCTTATCACCACCCATTCACTAAAAAAAAAAATACCATCAAAAATAAATTTCCCATTCATATCATTGATTACCTATCAAATGAACGTACTAGTGTTCATTTTTTTTGAAAAATTGATCTTCATTATGGCTATCGCCATATTTGTATGAAGGAGACCAATATTCCAATGACTTCCTTTCAAAAACACAAATTCCATTATGAGTTATTGGTCATGCCCTTTCGCATGTGTAATGCACCAATGACTTTACAAACTCTTGTGAATCATATATTTCAACCCTTTATCCTTTTCTTTTTTGATGAAATCCTCATTTATAGTAAAACTTGGCAAGCCCATATTTCCCATGTGGATCATCTCTTACAACTACTTTCTCACCATCAACTCTTTCTCAAAAGGTCCAAATGTTCCTTTGGGTTCAGAGAGGTGGAATACTTGGGACATATTTTTATTGAAGATGGTGTCCGAGTGGATCCCAAGAAAATAAAAGTTGTGAAGGATTGGCCTTTCCCTAAGACTCTTAAAAGTTTGAAAGTCTTCCTTGGTTTAAGCAGACTCTATCAAATTTTTTTTCCATAACTATAGAAAAATTATATCCCTAATCACTGCGCTCCTTAAGAAAAATAACTTCGAATGCAACCATTGATCAAGCCTTCCAATATTTTGAAAGATTATATGTGTACCACTCTAGTACTAGTTCTTCCTTATTTCATGAAGAATTTTATTTGGAGTGTGGCAACCGAGGGAAATGAAATGGGATACTTCTCATGAAAGAAGGAAAACCCTTTACCTTTACTAGTAAAGAAATTTCTAAGAAACACTTAGGAAAATCAACATATGAAAAATAAATGTTGGCCATTTTGCATGTAGTGAATATCTGGCATCCTTACTTTCTTGGGTAATGCTTCAAAATTAAAATTGATAATTGTAGCCTCAAATAGTTTTTGGAACAATGGATTTTATCCCCAAAGAAATATAAGTGGGTTACCAATTTTTTTATCTATGATTATGAGATCGTTTACAAGAAGGTAAAATAGAATGTCATAGATGATGCTCTTTCCAAGAAATATGAAGAGGAAGGGTCCCTATTTTCACTCTCCTTCATTGTAGTTGATTGGTTGAATGAAATTTTCCACAAATGGTTCTAAGATCCCAAAACTTCTATCTTAATCCAACAACTGAAACATGACTCTAATGCATCTCTAGGATACACTTGGAATAATAAGGACATCCACTATAAAGGTTGCTTGATTTGATAAAGAAGTCCAACTTTAAATCCAATGTTCTCTTTGAACTCCATGAATATCCAACAATAGGACATTCTAGCTTTCATAAAACCTATGAATGGATCAAATGTTCATTTTTCTAGGAAGACATGTGTAATGAACCAAATACTTAAAATATCATAACAGAACATAAGTACACACCATGTACAGAGTGTGAGCATGGATAAAAACTCCAAGATAGATAAGTTACACAATAAGTCCTTAAATAATATGAGACCCTCCTCCACATAACCAAATACCTTCATAGATCACAATTCACATGTCACAATAATGAATACATGATCTCTATATATACATATTCACACACTACACATGAAGCCCTTTTACTATTAGGTCAATCCTATTACACATTACATGTACATTTAGCCCCATATATTCCCCACTTTGGGTCATTTAATATACATTTATCCCTATATATTCCCCCCTTGAGTCATAACATCATGAAGAAGGATATATACACTTTTATGGATGAATGTTCTTTTTTCCAACACAACAAGGGAGAAATAGTGAAAAATCCAAGATCACTGCAACCTCTCCCTGTTCCACATGTTGTATGGACATATATCTCTATGGAATTCATCATTGAATTACCCAAATCTGTAAATAAATCATTCATCATTATTTTCATTGATAGACTTTCCAAATATCTTGATTTTTGTGCCCTCCAACACCCATTTAAATATTCCACAATGGCTCAAGTTTTCATGGAAAATATCTTCAAAATACATGGTATGCCACAATCTGTTGTCTCAGACTGTGAATTGAATTTCAAAATTAAATTTTGGAAAGAATTGTTCAAGTTCCAAGGCACACAATTGCATGTCATCACTACCTATCATCCCCAGACTAATGGTCAAAGAAAAATTTTAAACAAGTGCTTGGAATCCTATTTGAGGTGCTTCACATTTGAAGGACAATGTCAATGGATTTAGTGGTTAACCCTCGATAAATGGTGGTATAATACAACTTATCATGGTTCCACTTGCATGAATCCCTTTGAGATGGTTTATGGTAAAAATCACCCATTAGTATTATCTTACCTACCAAGTGTTTCCAAGGTTCAAGAGGTTGAAAAAACCCTTAAAAATCATGTTGACATTCTATGCACTCTCAAAGATAATTTGTTCATGTATAAAAATTTAGTGCAGAAATATGCCAATCAACATTTCTTTGAATTCCATTTTCCTAAAGGGGATCAGTTGTTTCTTCATCTACAACCATGCAATAAAACTTCCCTCAAAGAAAACCACTTTCATAAGCTTACTCCAAAGTTTGATGGTCCCTATACAATCATCAATCACATTGGGCCCATGGATTACAAATTAGAACTTCCAAGACACATCCATTTTTTAATGTCCCCTACTTAAAGAAATTGATTACATCAAAGTGCCATGATCAAACTAGTATGCTTGAAATGGATGAAGAAGGTTCCATTTGGTTGAAGCCACAAGTCATACTTGACAAATGTGAGCATCGTCCTGATCAACACATTGTTCAAGAAGTTTTAATACAATGGAAGGATACACAAACCGAGGATGCCATTGTTAGGTATATAGAGAGGTAGTGAAGGCCATCCAATGTAAGGTGGACTAGGTCCACTATATTATTAAATAAGTCCCAATATGGTACTTAGATATAATAAATGGGTAGTTAGATATAATAAATGTAAGAGGTCTTGTTAGAAGGTTATGCTTCTAGACGATTCCTCCTCTAGAATGTTATTAGGTGATGGTATCACTATGTAAAGGGGTTCAAGTAATGTAATGGAATATGAAGAGAAGTATTGTATTTGGAGTTGAATCTCATTAGGAGGTTTCCCCCTTGAAGAGGCAAGTGAATGGAAGACGATCCCTTCCATAATATGATCCATTGTATGGTGTTTCCCTACCTCAAGGGTTTCATATAATAAGGCATGGTTTTCATTTATTTTTATTGGATCTATTATGGTGTATATTTTATTCATAACTTGGGTTCTTAACAATTGATATCATATCATTTTCTTTGGCAGGTATTGTTGGCAAATATTTTTATTGTTTTTGCAGATTTATTTTTTTGGAGAATAAAAAAGAAAAATAAAAAGAGGGTCACGACATTATAGATAATTTCTATAGGATTTGGTGCAAAATTTGCACAAACTGGTTGTATATTTGAGTTCCTCTTAGAAAAAAAACACCCAATTTAAAAAACAATCGTGTGAAACGGAATCCGGGAAATGAATTTATTTGCATTTTAAAATATGCAATTTTTCAGGGTTTTTTCCACGGACGACCGTGTGATTTTCTGATTTTTGTAGCATATAGAGATGAATTTTCCAAAATAAATTATAGATATGATTTCGTCTCACAATTTCACCCAAATCAAAAAAAAAAAATCGTTTGAATTATAATTATGGAAGTGAAGATATCCCTGATTTAAAATCAACCATTTTTGGGGTTTTTTCTTGACGATGATGGGACTGGAGAGTCCATAACTTTTCACAGGGTGCTCAGATTGCTACAATATCAAACCCATTGGATAAAGAATTTTCAAATATTTCTTTTGGTATATTTTATGTGGTGATTCCAATGGATTTTCACTCTCAAAGACTCAAGGAAATTCTACAAATGATTGAAGCATTCAAATCCCAAATGCATGACACATTGCATAACTTTCAAGAAGATCTCAGGGATGTTTTTCATAGTATTCATGAGTCCTTGGAGAGCATACAGGAGAAATATAATTTAGTGAATATTATGGATGAATATCATCAAGAAATGTATGCTTGGTATGCTTTGGAGGACGATTGTGATGATTGATATATGGATTGTTGTCATTTCTGGGATGACAACCACTTCCATCTTCTATTTGATGACTTTACTCCCCCTCAGGTAGACAACTTCTTAGAGAGTAAACATGATCATTTCGTATTCAATGAATTTTTTTTTGGTTCTAAATATTTCGATCCACATGACCAATGTCAATCCTTAGAGAATCATTTCTAGTTGGTTCCCAAGTTCCAATATCTTCACCATAGAGTTTACATGAGAACTTGGACATGGGACCCAAGTTCATAGTGGCGGTTCAACTACTTTAGCATAGTAACTCACATTTATACATGGGACCTTGGTTCTCCAGTCTTCTTTAGCATTATGGTCCAAAATTATCCATGGGACCCTCATATATGGTTGTCAACCCTCATAACAAGAATTGAGGACAACACTTTCATAAGGGGGATGGAATGTTAGGTAGCTAGAGAGGTAGTGGAGGTCATTCAATGTAAGGTGGACTAGGTCCACTATATCATTAAGTAAGGCCCACTATGATAGTTAGATATAATAAATGGGTAGTTATATATAATAAATGTAAGAGAACTTCTTAGAAGGTTGTGCTTCTAGAAGATTCTTCCTCTAGAATGTTCTAAGGTGATGGTAGCACTATATAAAGGGGTTCAAGAAATGTAATGGAATATGAAGAGAAGTATTATATTGGAGCGGTAGCTCAATACGAGGAACCCTCTCAAAGAGGCAAGTGAATAGAAGAGGATCCCTTCCATAATAGGATCCATTGTATGGTGTTTCCCTACCTCAAGGGTTTCTATAATAAAATGTGATTTCTTTAATATTGTTCTTTGGATATATTGTGATATTTTTATATTCAGTCTTTGGTACTTAACAAATGTTAGGTAGCTAGAGAGGTAGTGGAGGCCATCCAATGTAAGGTGGACTAGGTTGACTATATTATTAAATAAGGTCCACTATGATAGTTAGATATAATAAATGGGTAGTTAGATATAATAAATGTAAGAGGACTTCTTAGAAGTTCTGCTTCTAGAAGATTCCTCCTCTAGAATGTTCTTAGGTGATGGTAACACTATATAAATGGGTTGAAGCAATGTAATGGGATATGAAGAGAATTATTGTATTGGAGCAGTAGCTCAATAGGAGGAATCCCCCTCTAAGAGGCAAGTGAACATGAGAGGATCCCTTCTATAATAAGATCCATTGTATAGTGTTTCCCTACCTCAAGGGTTTCTATAATAAAGTGGGGTTTCTTTTATATTGTTCTTTGGATCTATTGTGTTATTTTTATATTCAGTATTTGGTACTTAATGTAAGGTAGCTAGAGAGGTAGTGGGGCGGACTAGAGGGCCCATAGTGATAATAGTGTGCGTCATTCAATGTAAGGTGGACTAGGTCCACTATATTATTAAATAAGACCCACTATGGTAGTTAGATATAATAAATGGGTAGTTAGATATAATAAATGTAAGAGGACTTCTTATAAGGTTCTACTTCTAGAAGATTCCTCCTCTAGAATGTTCTTAGGTGATGGTAGCACTATATAATGGGTTTCAAGCAATGTAATGGGACATGAAGAGAATTATTGTATTGTGAGTTGAAGCTCATTAGGAAGATGCCCCCTCGAAGAGGCAAGTGAACAAGAAAGGATATCTTTCATAATAGGATCCATTGTATGGTGTTTCCCTACCCTAAGGGTTTGATAGTAGTAAAATATATTTTCCATATTATTCTCTGAATATTTGTGGTGTTTCTTCATGCAAGTATTTGGTTCTTAACAATTGGTATCAAAGCACTTTCCTTGTCTAAAGAAGTGGAGAATGTTTTTCTCTTTTTGCATAATTTTTCTAGGGAAGAAAAAGAGGGTGGCGCACTTTAGGTTCAGATATGAACTTTATGAGCTTAATTTTGAAATATAAATTGGGTATTTGAATTACTCTCGTAAAAACACCCAATTTCAAAAAACAAATCAATCGAAACGAAGTCCATGAAGTAAAGTTATGAGAATTTTAAATTCAAATGTTGTTCATGGTTTTTCTGGAAAAATCCGCAATTGTTTGCGGTAATTTATTGTTCTATTTTTTTAGGTTTTTTCATGGCGGTTGTAGGACTGCAGATCTCATAGGGTGCTCAGATGGATATTTCCTCTCAAAACCTCAAAGAAATTCTACAAATTACTGAAGAATTCAAATCCCAATTGTATGACACATTGGATGACTTTGTATATTGCCTCATAGACGACCTCAATGATAGTTTTCGTAGTATTCAAGATTCATTGGATAAAATACAAGAGAGATTTCTTATGGTAGACATCAGGGATGAATATAATCAAGAAATATATTCTTATTATGATTTGGAAGCTGCTTGCGATGATTGGTATATGGATAGTTGTCATTTTTGGGATGACAACCACTTCCATATTTTATTTGATGACCCTACTCCACCTTCTGTAGAGAACATCAATGCCCCACATCATGAGATAGTTATAATTACTAGCATCCAACCTACATATTCTACAATGGTATTGTTCCTTTCAGATCTAGCTTTGATCCTCTCCCACTATGTGGATGGATATTCTTATTTGGATCCACATGATAAGTGTTAGTATTGGGTGAATCATTTTCAGTTGGTTATTGGGTGTCAATATCTTCCATGTGGGGTTCACATGAGCAATTGGACATGGGACCATGGTTTACAATGGCAGTTGGACTACTTCAGCATGGTGACTTCCATTTTTCAATGGGACCCTGGTTCTCCAGTCTACTTCAACACTATGGTCCACACTTATTCATGGGACCCTGGTATATGGTTGTAAATTAAGCATTGAGGACAATGTTTTCATAAGGGGGATGGAATGTAAGGTAGCTAGAGAGGTAGTGGGGGGGGGCAAAGAGTCCATGGTGATAATAGTGGAGGTCATTCAATGTAAGGTGGAATAGGTCCACTATATTACTAAATAAGGCCCACTATGGTAGTTAGATATAATAAATGGGTAGTTAGATATAGTAAATGTAAGAGGAATTCTTAGAAGGTTCTACTTCTAGAAGATTCCTCCTCTAGAATGTTATTAGGTGATGGTAGAACTATATAAAAAGGTTCAAGAAATGTAATGGGAAATGAAGAGAATTATTGTATTGTGAGATGAATCTCATTATGAGGATGCCCCCTCAAAGAGGCAAGTGAACAGAAGAGGATCCCTTTCATAATAGGATCCATTGTATGATGTTGCCCTACCCTAAGTGTTTGATAGTAGTAAAATATTTTTCATATTGTTATTCTATATATGTTGTGGTGATTTTGTATTTAGTTCGTTGGTTCTTAACACTTAACAATTGGTATTAGAGCACTTTCCTTGGCAGACATTGTGGGCAAATATTTTATTTTTTTTGTAGATTTATTATTTCAAAAAAAAAAGAGGGTTGTGACATTCTGGATGATTTCTGTAGGTTTTGGTGAAAATTTTGAAGAAACTAGTTGTATATCTGAGTTCCTCTTAGAAACAAAACCCAAGTAAAAAAATAAATCGTCTGAAACGAATTCTGGGAAGTAAATTTATTTGCATTTTAAAATCTGCAATTTTCAGGGTTTTTTCCGCAGACGACCGCATGATTTTTATGATTTTTGTAGCAGCTAGAGATGAATTTTCCAAACAAAATTACATATTTGAGTTCCTCTCACAATTTCACCCAAATTAAAAAAAACTCATCTAAATAAAAGTTAAGAAAGTGAAGATATCGCTAATTTTAAATCAACCATTTTATTGGGTTTTCACGACGACAAAGGGACAACAGAGTCCATAAATTTTCACAAGGTGCTCAGATTGCTACAAGATCATACCCATTGGATATATAATTTCCATAGATTTATTTTGGTATGTTTTATGTGATGTTTCCAATGGATGTTCAATCTCAAACCCTCAAGTAAATTCTACACATGATTGAAGCATTCAAATCCCAAATGCATGACACATTGCATAACTTTCAAGAAGGTC
>JZKD02S0487388.1:61241-78940 GCA_000966675.3 Picea glauca | reverse complement strand
AAGTCATGTGGGCCCCATTTGGGTAAGTTAGTACATCAACTTCCCGGGGTCGTAACTTTTGCATACGATCTCTGTTTTAGGCGTATGATAGCTCGTTGGAAAGGTATCATCGAGGTGATTAATTGAGAACCTAGATATAAGAAAACCTTCATTTAGGCCCTCAAAAATGCCCAGGAATTTAAAACCTACTCAAAATAGAAAATTGCCAAAATTGCCAGAAAATTGTTTTGAGCCAGTCGGAAATGGTGGGTCGCCACCGATATCCACCTGGATCATGGATGGAGGAAGAAATGGGAATATAGAGTAAATTTAAGAGTCTCTCAAATGTCCATAACTCATATTAACAAAAAAAAATATGACCATCCCTCGAAAGAGTATCGAAATCCTCCATCTAAGACCAGTCCTGAGACCATGGAACATGATTTGAAGGATGAGTGTTATAGAAAGATTTGCCTCACCCTAGGAAATATTGCACATAGGTCCTTTCTCCATTTCCCTATGTAGACTTTTCATCCCTTTTTGAAAATTCTAGAGCTAAAAAATACATTTTTTCCACATGTACGGACCCTGCCTACTATACAACATGTGTATACGCAGGTTGCACCACTAAAGCCTTCGTACATAGGGATTTGTGCCCAAAAATGAAAAATGGTGACGGGTTTCCATGTCACGAGAGATCTATGATGCTTGGCCTTCCATTTATTGGAAACATTCTGAATTGGCCCTTTAGTTCCATTTGAAGGATATAAATGGGTCAATTCTGAGATATGTAAAAGAGGAGAAAGAATTCAACTTTGAGAGAAATGTTACTCTGGAGAAATTACTTACTTCATATTGAGTATGCATCCCTTTGTCCTTTAAGTATGAAAATAATGTCCAACCCCCAATATCTTCCCTTATTGATTGAGAACTTCATTTTCTCTATTTTATGAGCTTGCCTTTGGTGGAGGATTGAAGTGGTGGAGGCCCAGCTAGAAGGAACTTAGTTTCTCGGTTCTGAATCATGCCGACACAGAAGTCTACAACTTTTTCACTTACGTTGATCATATATTGATAGAAATACTCTTTTCATGTCCAATTGATATCTTGCAAATATTTGAATTATTATTCCATGGGCGTATTTGTTATGTATATTGATGGATTATGCTATTGAATGTGCTAACATCGTATATTATCACCATATGATTTCTTTTCTTGGTTGTTGAGGACTAGTTGTAGGTATATTTCTTTGGGTCAGGTTCTCAACAGTGGACTTCATCAAACATCTGGATGAGGTAGGACTTTTATCTTGTCTTACTAGCATATTTGTTTCTATAGCATACTTGAGAATATAGTTGATTTCTACAGTCATTTCTGTCTGTTGTGGTTTACCCCTAACCATAGAGAGATTTTCTTCATAACAGAATTCGCAACCATATTGTGTTTGGGGTTTGGAGTGTTTTTATCCTTAGATTTATCTAGTTCCTATTGTGTTACTTGTCATATCATTGCTTCACAGCCTCTGTTCACTCTAGGTCTAAGTTTGTTAGCCTTTTCCCTTGCCTAGATTTGTTTTTGAAACATATATGTCATTTTTTTCTTGACATTCATGTATATACGCATGTTTTCCTTATGCAAGTTGCATACATACGTGTTGTTTCCCTAAAAAGTCGCATACATTAGCCTTTTTTGCTTGTTTTCTAGGTTTGGTGGCTGTTGGGTAGGTTTTGTTGATTGTTGAGTCTTCTTGGGTCTCTGTAGTGATTGTTAAGTGTCTGTGGGATGATAGGAAACCTGTCTTTGGTTGTATTTATGGGCAGAGCCTTTCTCATCACCTTTTCATTTTGATTGTCCTTGTACATTGGGCTGGGTTTCTTGATTCTTGGTATTCTACTTGAGTAGTTTGTTTCTATACACAATATAGTTTTTATATATCAAGTTGTTGTTCATTCCATGCATTTTCATTTTTCTTATATTGAAAATACAAAAATATTAGGAATTTTTCATTGCTTGGCATTTTGTTATTTTGAGTCTTTGTCATTAGCTCAGTGCATGTAAAGAAACATTGTATTTTTACTTCAGAATTGCAGAGCTGAAATTGAAATTTTCATTGTTTTAAGAAGCATATCATTCATTGAAAATTGAAGTTAGGAATTTGAATTGTATTCATATTTACTTTACTTATTGAGTCATAACATCATGATTTTCACTACCATACCTTTTTTAGTAAGCACGACCACTAAAATTAACCCTATAATTTAAAATTGATTAGTCGCGATTTTATTTTCTAGGGTGCACAAATTAGCTTCGGATTTAGTTCCTTGGAATAGGATTTTGTGAGTAAACTTCTCCGAGGCTATTAAATCAACATATTTGTCTGAAAAAGGGAGTGGAGAAATCCATTGTATAATTGGTAATATTAGGAGGCTCTGCTTACACCAGAGTTAATCATGAGGTTGTGTGAGGTTGGTTGAAGGGATATCCCCCCGATACCTTCTTAACATCACAGATATTTTCGGGGATCTATTCATATCTGGGGATCTTACCAGTGCCCTTGCCTCTGTGAGAGGTGGTATTTTCCAGGTTTCAAGCTTTGCTACCCTGCCCATATGGTGGACTTCACTTACGACATCTCTCTTGTGCATCGATTATACATTGGTTTCTTAGTTTCTTGACTTAGGTGTCACGTAGGTTACTTGTAGGGGTTATTTTGTAGGTACCCTGGGTCAAATAAGGGTCAGACAACACACAACATTTATGGAGGATTACCTCTCTGGGGGAATCTAATCGATTGGTTGTTAAGCCCACAAGGGCCCTTATAACTGATTATGTTACCTCCGATCTTTAGCAGGGAGTCTAAGGCCCCTCTTGGGTGAGACATACCTTCTTTAGTGAGGAAGGCCCCTTTCAGCCACTTTACCCCGTTTGTGTGCATATTGGCCATTTGATTTTTTGGTGTGCTCTTTGATTACTAGTTGGCCCTAGGATTTATTTTTTGTATCTTATGTCATCATGGAGTCGGACCAATGTCCCCACCGATCCTGTCACTTGTTACAATTACCACTGGATTTCGAGTCTTTTCATTCTAAAAGGCATAGAGTTATTAGATGTGGTACACAAACCTCCACTATTCGAACTTGTGATTCTACAAGGATGAGTATTGAATTGATTCTTCAGAATACTGGGAGCCCTTCGATTCCCACACACACTATAGTTAATGGAACCCCTTTGACTCCTACAACCACAATGGTTGTAGTGCCAGAGGCACCTATCATTACTACTTCCCATCCTATAGTGAATGCTCAATATCTTGCCTCAAACCCATTTGGGTATTTTGTTCACTCACCAGGCTATAATGTTCAGTCCATCCCTATGGCCTCTAGTTCTTTTTCCTATGGTATGTCGAATTTTACTTCATAGTTTTCAAAATCAATCCTAGCTGTTGGCCCTAATGCTAGAATTGGACTTGAGAGCACTACACCTCCTTATACTCCATTCTCATTTGGTGGCTCTCAGATCCCTCAAATGACTCCTAATATGGGAGTCCTTCTTTCTCTTAACCCCGAGTCTAACCCTCTTGCTTCTGGGTGGAGAAACAAACCTAGTGGACAAGCTTCTACTCAAGTCTTGTCTTATACCATCACCTCCTCAGTGTTGATTCCAACCAACATGTTTGGCATGACGAATCCACCTCTATCCTCTGTATTCACACCTGGAGGAGGTCAGTTTCACACCTTGGGAAACCCCCAACCCAGAGCCACTCCAGCTAGGGGAAATGTTTACAACCCCCATCAGAACATTCCTACTGGAATGATGCCCAACCAACCTCTTATGAATAAGCCTAGAAGAGGGCCTTACAATCTTGGAAAGGGCCATGGTTCTTACCAGAACCTTGGATGGTTTGGAGTTCCTCAAGCACAATCTTTCCAGGGTGCTTGGGGATAGATTCTGCAACCCCGTATCCCTTTTTTGGCCATGCTTAATCTTCCATATTTGTCTAAGTTGATGAACAACCATGTGTGTCATGATCCTACATGGCCCCCTGTCCCCACCAAGATTCCTTTGGACATTCTGAAATTCAAAGGTAAGAATGGTGAGGATCTTGGTGATCACATTACTACCTTTCACCTATGGTGCTCCTCAAATTCCCTTAATGACGATTCCATCTAGTTAAGATTGTTTCAATGCACCCTCATTGGGGTCACTACAAAATGGTATCTAGAGATACCTGGGGGGGCATATGTTGGTTGTGGATCCTGATTATCTTCCTGATTTAGAGGTCTTTTGTTTTCAGCCGTGTTTATACCCCATGAAGTATTTACACCCTAGAAGTATGTACACTCTTCCACGCAGGGGAGTGCAAAGGGGGGTTACCCTCGAAGGAAAAATTGCCTTGTAAATGTATATTGTAATTTCATTGTAAATATGAACCATTCATTATAAGGTCGCAGATCTGATGGTAGAAGTTATGTTAGGTTTTTTTTTCCTTAGAAGAAAACCCTCTTTTCTAGGGGAAATGTATTACGACTTTGAATTATTGGGAATATTGTATTATGAGACTAGATACTATGAGAGAAATAAGAGGAAGTTACAGTGGGTTTGTTGTAGGTTCTATCCCTTCATATGATGGATAATAATAAAGGAAGTACCTGGAAATTTCTATGGTGGATGTAGACCACATTGGGTGAACCACATAAATCAATGTCTCTACTTTATTGTGTATCTTCTGTGTTTTGTTTCCGCATTTGTTTTATTTTATTTCTCCATGCTCATGTTTTTCTAACAACATATGGGACCTTTAGTCAAATGGTGTTGGTATTCCTTAACCACTTCCAATTGTCACTTCATTACGATGTTGGCCTAGAATTTTTTTTGAATTTACGCCAGGACACCGCCACTCATATCTCGGATCATATCCAGAAGTGGCATAGACAGAAGAGGTTGATTAAGACCTCCATACCCCTGGAATTTCTTTTAGAATGGTTCCTCAAGTCTTTGTAGCCTCCTATCTCGAAGGATGTTGCTACATCCAGGGTTACAACTGAGGAAGAAGCAATATTCAAAGCCCAATAGTTAGATATTATAACACATTCTTCTAGATGCATCGAGGTCAATCTATGACCCTAGAAAAAATCTCAGAGCTCATGCTGATGGAATTGTAGGCTCTGCCAATGTAAAATCCACGGACTTGATGACAAGCTATTTGAAAGAGTTGTCTCTAAACTAGTCTGCAGGAGGGCTAGCTTCATTTGTGTCTTCCAATCCCACTCAGTTGGTGGATGTACATTCTGTGCAATCATCGACCGACCCAAATGGTAACCAACAACTAAGAAGGAATAAGAAGAAAGGACGTAATAATAATCATAAGGGTGGGAAAAATAATAATAAACCCAAGGAAAATGGTAATAATGAGAAGATGAATAATAATGATGGAGATGGAAAGAAAGAGAGATGTAAGGTGAAATTTCCCTGTAAGATTTCTACATACGATCACCTTACTCATTTATGCCCCAAACTTGCGGAAGCTATGGGGATATTATCTCTACCACCTGATGTGATGATGAATCCTTTCCAACATAACCATCACATGGCCTCAATCTCCTAAAATGCCAGAAATGTGGCCAGTGGGAGTCAAAACCCATTGTCGTAAGATGGTGACAATTTGTGTATCAATATGGTCGATGTTAAGGTTCATGTAGCCACTCGATCTCATGATTATATTTCTTCACAGGCTATACTTGGTTTAGAATATCCTCCTCCTCCTCCTCTAAAGATGACTTTACATATTAAATATCTAGAGCCATCACCTCGTATTCCGAAAGGAGTAGTCAAGTGCTCTACCCACAATCCAAATGCTAGAGTCACCTAGAATTAATCTATTATTGAGGACCTAGGTCAAACCCCTTGTGCGATGTCATCTCTAGAGGTACTCCAGACAAGTCCTTCACAGAGGAATTCCTTGCTATCTACGTTAGGAGCTCTATAACCCAGTGGCTCGAAAGTTATCAAGTTTGAAGTCATAGATGTGAAGCCTTGTTTTCCTTACCATGTGGAATTCCAAATCCACTTGGGGTACTCAAAGTATACCATCAAACATGTGTGATGTCCTTGATCTGTTGGAAAGCTCTCATCTCTCCGACTCTGTCTCAAACAGCGACCATGTTGACTACGTTTCATGGATGTTCCTTCCACCCTCACAGTATTCTTCCTACCTTTCCAGTCCATTTAGGTGGGAAGATGGTAGAGTTGGATGTTGAGGTAGTTGATGTGACTCTTGCTTATAACTTATTACTAGGATGAAATTAGACTTATGCTATGATTTTCGTCGTATCGTCCATCTTCCACACTCTTTGTTTTCCACTCGATGGGAATATCGTGACGATCGACCAGTTATCCTTTGTGTATGCTAGTCCCAATGCATCTATTGGACCATCGATCCCTGTGGTTGACAATTCTTAGCCGTCAATTGAGAATATCAGTGTCAGAATGCATTATTCCCTTGTGGTACTTTCGACTTCATGGCACCGATTCACCATGTTTACGCCATATCGAGTAGGCCTAATTCGTCAGAGAGGCTCGTTCCTTTCCTCACTTCCTATTTTAATGATCCTTGGACCCTACCTTCCTCGACTTCATCTTGCGAAGGTCATTCACATGATGGAATATCCATGCCACTATCAACAACAAAGATTGTGTATCAAGTTGTTCTTAACTCTTCTTTCGATCCCAATCCTGTTACCTCACCGACAGATGAGGAGGATCTTGTTCTTAGGCCTATGTGGGCCACTTCATTGTCTTTTTCACATG
Organism: Picea glauca; assembly: GCA_000966675.3. Classification (NCBI taxonomy): domain Eukaryota; kingdom Viridiplantae; phylum Streptophyta; class Pinopsida; order Pinales; family Pinaceae; genus Picea; species Picea glauca. The sequence goes on along the minus strand of JZKD02S0487388.1, from coordinate 72,154 downwards.
ACTTCCTTGATGAGAATTTTCCCTCAGATGAAGCTATCATCAAAACCATGAATGGTTCTGACAAACCTTGGGATGATATGCAGCACTGCTCTTATTTTCTCCCAGATCTTGAAAGAATTGAACAAGATGACTTTTGATCTACTTTGAGTGAGATATTCAATCATGTTGTAGTTCCACTTGATACGCATGAAATTTATTCCAAAGGAAATATGGAAAGTATCTCTCCGATCATCACGATTGAGATCTCTCATGCCCCTAGTAAGATTGAAAATGTACATATCGGTGCGGATTGTTCGCCAGAAGAAATCATGATCTACAACGAACTCTTGAAGGAAGTTCGAGATGTATTTTCTTGATAAGATGAAGAGATGCTAGGAATCGACCCTCGTATTGTCGAGCATGATATTAGAACTTATTCAGATGCTAACCCTGTTCAAAAACATCTTAGAGATGTCAATCCCCGGAAGGCCCCTACTATTAAGCCAAAGGTAGAGAAACTACTTAATGTTAGCTTTATGTACCCAATTCCCTTGACTGAATGGGTATCCAATCCTGTTCCTTTGAATAATAAGAAAGGAACCATCCATGTGTGCATGGAATTTCGTGACCTGAACAAAGCCTGACCTAAAGACAACTTCACAACACCTTTCATTGATCAGATTCTCAATGAGAGTGTGGGAAGCAAAGTGTTTTATTTCATGGATGGATTTTTAGGGTATAACCAAATTCAAAGTAAACCTAAGGATCAACACAAGACAACATTTATTTTTCCTTGGGGTACTTTCACATACCGGAAGATGCCTTTCGGCCTTAAAAATGTCGGAGCAACTTTCCAACATGCTATGACCTTCACATTCTATGATATTAATCATATAGTAGAAGCTTACTTTGATGATCTTGCTACTCACTCTCGTAAGAGAGAAGATCACTATATGCACCTTCAACTAGTTTTTGAAAGATGTCATTACTATAGAATCCAGTTGAACCCTCATAAGTTCATCTTTTGCATTAGGTTTGGTCATCTTTTGGGATTTCTAGTTTTTGAGACCAGGATCATGATAGATCCATTAAAGGTTGAGGCAATACTTTTATTTCCTCCCCCGTGCACTATTCAACAACTTCAAGGTTTACAAGGGAAAGATAACGTTTTACATCAGTTTATAGTAAACTATACCAATATCATTAAGGGTTTCATGCATCTTTTGAAGAAGGAAACCCCTTTTATCTGGGATGAGCAAGCCCAGGAGTCCTTCGATTCTTTGAAGAAAGTCTTGGTATCGATGCCTTTGCTGAAGTCTCCTGACTACAGTAGGGATTACTTACTTTATATCGCCTCGTCCGAGGAGATGATTGGTATGGTTTTGGTTTAGGAGGATGATGAGCTCTGTGAGTGTGTCATCTACCATCTTATTTGAAACTTATTTTGTCCTGAACTTAATTATTCTTACGTTGAAAAGATAGCTTTGGTTGGCATTCTTGTAGTCCAACGTTTACATCATTATATATTTCTTTGCAAAACTACTGTAGCTTTCGATGTCAATCCATTTCAATATGTCCTTACTAGGCATATCATAGGGGGGAAATATAATAAATGGATTGTCATTTTACAAGAATTTGATCTCGATTTCTCTTTTGCGAAATCCAAGAAATCACTAGTCTTCACGGAGTTAATATCCGACTTTCCATGATTATCCGAGGATGTTATCCATGTTGATTCATTTGCAAATGAACACATTTTCCTTGTCTTTTCATTCAACCCCTGGTATGGAGACATCATTCTCTATATTTGAGCCTTGAAGTTCCCTCGACATCTCTCACAAGATGACCGATGACATGTATGATACCAAGATAAGAATTACACTATCATTGGTGACACTTGGTATCGTCATGGAATAAAAAATATCCTGCATTGTTGTTTAACTCAAGAGGAAGTCGAGTCAGTCCTAAACAATTTTCATAATTGGGCTTGTGGTGGTCATCTATTTTGTCTTGCGACATCCTAGAAAATTTTGTGAGTAGGTTCTTTCTAGCCATCTATCTTTAAATATTTTGTTGAAGAGGTTAATAAGTGTCACCCCTACCAGGTGTTCACTTCGAAAATGCGCTTGCATCTAGCCCCTCTTCACCCAATCATTACCATCAGTCCCTTCACCAAGTGGGGGGTGGACTTCATAGATTGCAACCCAACTTCGGTTGGGGGACATCAAGACATTATCATGGCCATTGACTACTTTACTAAGTGGTTCAAGGCCATTCCTACAGTTAAATATGATGAGAAGAATTTCGCCTTCTTCGTATTCAATCAAATTATCGATCGGTTTGGTATCATGAGTGAGATTGTCACTGATCATGGCAGTCACTTTAAAAATGAAATGATGGAAGAGATAGCATCTAAGCTGGGGTTTAAGCATGGTCATTCTTCCCCTTACTACCCCCAGAAAAATGGACAGGTAGAGGTTGTCAACAAGTCTCTCAAGACCATTTTTCAGAAAATTGTCAGCCAGAGTAAGTTTGACTGGCACATTATGCTATATCCCGCACTCTGGACATACTAAACCTCGATCAAGACTGCCACCGTTTTTTCCCCTTTCCAGTTAGTACATGGTGTGGAGTCGATATTACCTATTGAATGCAAAATCCCTTCTCTTAAGTTGGAAGTCGCACCCCTACCTGAGACTTTCGATATCTAGTGATGCCTCATACACATAAAGAGTCTTGACGAGCAGCGTCGAGACACCTCTACAGATATTGAGGAAAAAAAAAGATGTGTCAATGTCCAGTACGATACGTATGTCTATCTATGGTTATACATTGAGGGTGAATTGGTCCTCTTATATGATCAATCCAAAGAAGAGATGGGGGCAAGAAAGTTTAAACCCATGTGGCACGATCCTTATGTCGTGCGACGTGTCTTAGAAAAAGGAGACTATGAGCTAGAAGATTATGAAGGGAATATGTTGGTCGAACCCAGGAATGGTCTCTACCTGAAAAAATATTACGCTTGAGCCCAAAGCTTGGGCGAAACTCTTTGTATACTAATATAATTTAGTGTATATATCTTTTCCCTTTCTTTTCATCTTCAACTTTCTTATCGAGTTTTCCCTTGGTTGGTAGATGTTAATGGAGTCTTCGGTCTACTTAGAATTTGTAGATGGAGCCAGTCATCATACACGAAAATTGGCTTCCACCGCTTGGGTGGTTTACTCACTCGAGGGTTTACTAGTGTCTTAAGGTGGCATATGCCTAGGGCCATCCACGAATAATGTGGCTGAATATAGCGTTGTTATAGAACTTTTGCACAATGATATCTCACATGGTATTCACTCTTTAGAGGTTTTCCTGGACTCCCAATTAGTAGTATGTCAGTTGAATAGAAGTTACCGAGTGCGTGATCCTACTTTAATCCAACGATTCCTACAGGTACATCTTTTAGAATGACAGTTTGATTTTATTATGTATCATCACATACCTAGGAGTTCTAAATATGTATCTGATGCTTATGCTAATTTCGTTTTAGATTGGCATTTTTCACATAACTAAAGTGAAGAAAACCATCTCATCAATGTACACATTGTAATATGAGTAAATCCGAAGATCCATGTTTTACATATATTTCAAAAAACATGGTGTTTATAGTACAAAATTGGGGCTAACACCCTCAATACACATATACAACCGATAATATAATATCCACGACATCTATGCATGTGGCACCATTTCTGTGTCATGATAACAAAATATGACATTTGAGAGACATCAAAAGAGTCTCATCCAAGCTCTGGGCACACCAAGTACTTGTCGTTGCATGGCCTCCGATAGGTCCTCTACCCGAACCATTGAAATCCTATGATTCAAACGAGACAGGTTTCCCTACACGTTTTGAAGGACTCTCTCTACTTCTCCTCTCACCGCCTCATCTCCTCAGTTCCATCGACGATGTTGGGTAAGCCTGCCTGGCCGTCGTGGACCCACATCTATGTCACACAAATTTCTAGTGAGTACTTAAGCATCATCCAAAAATGCTTTTGTTTTACTATACAAAAATACAAAAAAAATGAAATATTTAAAAACATTTGACATACTTATGTCTCTGTAGGCGGTCCCTGGTGGTAGTGGCATGTCAGGGTCCCCTCTAAAGTCAATCCCTGCATAGTGGTAGTCATCCATAGAAATGACATATCACCTCCACCAATAGAAGAAATCATTGTTGTAGGGTGTGGGCACCCTACCTTCCCCCTGTCATATCATTACCTCGGTCCATCGTGCCATGGCTGGATCGCAAGGTCCTCTTAGAAGGATATCAACCCTAGGTCAAAAACCTAGAACCCACTCAAAGAAAAATATGCATAAGATAGCGGAAAACCCAAATTTCCTCTTACCACCATGATTGCACTCTCTCAACTGGCTCTTCATATTATCTAGTACTGAGGTACACCAATCATACACTATGGGTCTCAAGAAATCTACAGCATAGAACATGAGTGGCCTCGATGCTTGATGCAATGAATTCAATCCTTTGATCCTGGTAAACATGAGGACAACAACCTTGAGGATAAGATTATTTATCACTCAGATGGGGAGTTGAATCCCAACCTTCAAGGTCCCCACTACACAATGAGTGTCTATATACTCCTCTATATTCATACTTCTCCAAACTCCTCGGGCTTTGAGGTTCACCACCTCACCCCAACATGATAACCCAGTCAAAAAGTATATATCCTCAACTTCAATCCTCAATGGTTTCCCATTGAGGTTGAATCTCTCACTATCCATATCCCAGTAATCCAAAACCACCTCAAGCAACCTCACCTAGGCCCTCATCCTTTTGAGTGCCCAAAATTTATATAAGCCACATATTTTCAAGGCCATTTGGGCACCCAGATCTCCTTCCGTAGCAACATATACCTCCTCATGCTCCCTTTCCCTGCATGGATCCACGATGTATGATTGGTGGCCATAACCTATGTTTATGATGTCATCTGTCTGTGATCTGAGTATGGGGATGCCTACCTCAGAACTAGTATGATATTCTGCAGATACTTGGTTGTTTGTAGGTTTCCGATTAGGTGCACTCCTGGTTTTCGACACACACATGCAGTTTACAAAGTATTTCGATCGTCACTGATTCTGGCCTCATACTTTGGGGGGCATTCTGTTACACATGATTTTGGTCATCTTGGTGATGTATTTACAATAGTGTACTCAAGCTCCCAACAAGAAATTTCTCTTGAGAAAAGTGGCATTTATCTCCTTCTAGAAAACATATTTTCAAAGTGAGTTCGCAGGCTGCTTATAGCCTGGATTGTGAGAATGACCCATTCTCATAGGCAACCTTCATCTAGGGTGCGAACTTCTCACACTATACTCTATACATAGGGTGTGAACTTGTTTCTAAGTTTGGAAAAGAGATGAAGTCTCAAGGGTTCTAGAAGGGAATCTTCTAGAAAATGGGATGCAATTCGAATGGTTGTCATTTTACTGGCTTCCCTGATTCGGTGGGATCATTCTTATCCATGTAACCATCTCACCCTCTCCTATTTATTGAAAGGATTCTCACGGAAAAGGTTAAGCAATATTAATTGAAGAATTGGTGAAGGAATTGTGTGAAGAACCCAACTTGAACAGAGGCTTGGAGACTCTAGTAGGTCTATCAAGAGGAATTGGATCTTCTTCATGCAAGGAAAGAGAAAGTTTGTTTGTTGGAAATAAGAGTCACCGAAAGGAAGCTTGCGACATCAAGGTGATCAGGTTGTATCTTCTACTTTCGATTAATATGATACAGTGACATGTCCTTTTCCCATAAAGTCATTCTTACTTTATTGTGTAATTCCTTGATCATACACATAAGTTGATGATTGAATACATTTTTCTATATTCACTTTGGTTGGTTTTTGTTGTCTTGGTCTTGACCTCATGAGAGCACTAGAGTGAAGTGGGAGAAACAGAGACCCTAGGAAGCGATACAAAGGTATGTTACTTGTTCCTTCTTACTAGCTAATTCAATGGTCATAACTTAGGGAAAGAGTCATTTCCTGTCCTATTTTTTTCTAGATCCAGGTGGATCTAGGGAGATCTGTTAGTGTCTGCACCTGCCGATTAGTCTGATAACAAAATTGGCGACCATACTAGGGATGCAACCCATTTTTTAGTGGTTTTTGGTGTTTTTCCTTGGCCATTTTCTCTTGCCTTACCTTTCTTCATTTCTATCAATCTCTAAGTCTTCAGGAAACCCTAACAGACTCTTTGGGTTCAGAAGTCCCTTCAAAATTCTTGTCTTTTTCCAAAATTTTGCCTAGTTTCAGGCATTCTTGCACTCAACCCCATAGTGGCCTATGAAAATCCCTTCAGTTCGCACTCTAACTTTCAGTCCAATGCGAGGTTATTTCACTCTACTTGAAGCTAGCCTGCGAGAATGCTTCATTCTCACACTTTACATTACTGATAGCCTGCGAACCCATTTTGTAAATTTTTGGATTTAAGGTGTTGGTATGCTCAGATTCCCAGATCTATATAGGTGTCTGAAAAGAACTTCTGGGACCACTGGTTGATTGTTTCTTGACTTCGAATTTTGTGCACAATAAGTCTTCGGAAATCAAAGGCTCTTCTTGTCCATCTTTTTCTCAACTCTCATCTCTTGACTTTTCTTAGCAAGGACATAATCTCTGATCTTAGAATCAGAGTACTTGTTTGGTTAGGAGTCGGTGATCGGTTTGAAATTTGGGATTGTTTGTCTTTCTCATTTGCTCATTATTTGGAAGATCATTGTTCTCATGCAATTGAAAAGACTAGTCTTGTCTGCTTGTCATTTTTTGTTTCCATTGAAATATTGGTTTGGGTTTTGTTTATTGCTTATTCATTAGTTATTGGTTTTCCTTAATTTCACCACCATGGTGTGGATCTTTTTGAAAAGTAAAAAACAATTTTCTTTTTAAAAGCATTTTCATTTTGAAAATATTGGAAATCAATTGTTGAAATAGAACAAATAGAGAATTGTCATTGTCACATGATTTGTTGAAGATTTCATTTTAAATAAGATTGCATATCGTAGTTCAATATTGTTCCAGAATACTTCTCTTTCCCTCCCATACATAGGATTCATTGAACAAAAATTGATATATTGCATTCCTATCTATGCATTGTTGGGTCAGAGTCTCACAAAACATCGGTTTCATCTCTGTTTCCTTTGAGTAACAACAGCCCTTAATAACATTGCACAATTTTAAAATTTAACTAGTAACTCTTTTCTAAGACTCTATTACACCAACAATTAGCTAGGCTAGCATTTTGGAATAGGTAGAGAGATACACTCTCCAAAGCACAAAACACACAATAGAATCTTGTGTTAAGGAGTGTCAAATTCCATTTACAACATTTTGTCTTGGGAAGCCCTTCTCACACAAGGGTCAAACCCGAGGTCGCATTGATATTGACAGAGTTACTCACCCTTCTTTGTTGATATCGGTGTAGAGATTGCACATATTATGGGGGTCACTTGTAGGTATACCCACAATGATGAGTGGAAGCCTCTCGAGTTGATTTCGGGCTATATACCCTGCCCTTGCTTGTGGATCAGACTGTCGACTGTCCCCCAGGGATTTATTGTTCTTGGTGGTAACCTTAGTGGCCTATCTTCTTAGGGTCTTACACAAGGTGACTGTGAAGGGGCAAGCCTTCATGGTACCTGGAATCGAAGTTGGACAAAATCACTCGGGCTCCTTGGAGGGTATACCCACGATTATGTGTGCGAGCTTGCACCAGGGTGTAAGTCCGTTAAGAAGGTCGTCAACATAACTTTTACACCCTAGCCCAGCCCCTTCTCATCTCGTTGTTGCGATGTTGGATTTCATCACCAACTAGTAACTTCAAAATTAGAAGGTCTTGTTTGCTTGGTGTTGTTTCCTAGATTTTGTTTACTAGTGCATGTTGTTGTTTACCCAAGTTGACCATAGGATTTTCTTTGTAAGTTTGTAACTTGTTCACAATAGACCCTTCACATCATTCACATAGAATGCAAGGCTTACCTCCAGAAAATCTGGAAGGTTCTCAATCCCTACCTACAAGCTCACTAGAGGGCTCTCCTCAATAGAGTGAAGTCCAAGACATCACCACTCCACAAGTGGAAATAACTGACTCTCTAGAACGGTTCCAAATTACCAATTCTCGAGAGAACTTTTGACTTCACCCTGATTCTGAGAGACGTATTATGTGAGTGAATTCTTCCAGAGATTTATTCGTTGTGTCTTCTGGATCACCGACTGGACCTTTTCCAGGACCTAAGGGACAAGATCCTTTTTGGTCTACTGGCATTTTTAGACGAGATCTCTTTGGTTCAGGAGAAGGCATTGAAATCACCGTCTCACCTGTGTTCCTCGAAACCTCTGACCCAGATGAAGTACCTTTTACTACTGCTTATTATTTTCCTGGTACAGAAGCTCTGCGACCTGACCACATCTTAACCGTCCCTTTAGAAATGGTCCATTACATAGATACTATGAGTGTTCACACTTGTATTACAATGGCTAGTCAATCCCCCATTGGCACACCACTCTCGCACAGTGTCACCCCGATGCGTCCACCTGGATACCATGCATTGAATGCTTCTATTCCCACTCCTATGCAAACCCCATCGGGAACTTGTGGTGGTCCCTCTTCTTCTGGGCACTCTCCTCCCAGCTTCATTCTGACACTTCCTCAACCCCCTTTTGGAGGACATTTTTCATCCTCTATCGGCAACACTAATCCTATTGGCACCATTCCATCATTCACACCAAATTATCAAATTCTTGTTGGTGGACAATTTCACCAAGAAGTTTTGACACAAACCCCCCTTTTAGGACCAATTCCTATTGGAACACAAATCCCAATTGGAACACAACCCCCAATTGGAACTCAACCCCCAACTGGAGGACAACCCCCACCGACCCCACCCTATGGCAAAAACATACCTCCATCCTTGGCCCCATATTGGACTCATCTGATACAACATAAGCCTCAATCGACTGGGGGGAAACATCTTCCAGTTACATCTGTTATACCCCCTACTATAGGTCAACCATATCCAGGTACATCCAATCGTATTTTGGGCTCGAATGCTCAAACTGACGTCCCTGTTCAAGGGTACAATCCCATGAGCTACTTTCCTCCACAAAAACCACTGAATCTACCCGGGTCTTCGCATTATATGAAAACTACTTATGGTCCCACTGGTTTGTCAATGGGATGCCCTCCCCAGAGCCACCAATACCCACATGTGAATAGATAGTTACCCTTCTTGGCCACTTTGGACCTCCCGAATCTGTTAAGGATTTTAAATGATCCAATCCGTCACTCTCCCCATTGGCCCACTATACCAGCCAAGCTACCCTCTGACATCCCTAAATTTGATGGCAAAGCGGGAGAGGACCCGAATAATCACATGATGAATTTTCACCTCTGGTGCTCATCCAACTCCTTGTTGGATGATTCTATTTGTTTACGTCTTTTTCAAAGAACTCTCATAGGTTCTGCCCCGAAGTGGTATATAGAATTAGCATGAGGTTTCTTCACTGACTTCAACACCCTAGATATGGCTTTCCTCACCCACTACCAGTTACCGATCTGTTATGAAATGGGGATCGAGATTTTGAGTTCTTTCAAACAAAACAAAGCCACTCATATATCTGATCACATTCATGAGTGGCGACGGAGACAACATCTCATCAAACTCGAACTTCCTGATCTGTTGCTGGCAGAGTGGTTCACAAAATCATTTGTGAACGACATCGGTCGTGACATTTCCATGGGTGGAGTTGTCACGGAAGAACGATCCATAAGTCGTGCTCAATACCTTGACCTCGTTTACTCACAAACGGGTACTCTTTACGACTTACTCCCTGATGCACCTTGTCCTTCCACTTTCGCCACTTCAACTACTCCAGTTGCTTCTCATGCAGCCGATGGCGTGATTGGCACTTTCCATGCCCAACCACATTCTGCCTCGAGAAACAACCCCAAACCCACTTCTTCTAATGTTCAAAATGCTCTGCCTCCTACCCCTCCCACCGACAGGACTTCTGAGGTAAATGCAGTTCAATATACCCCAGCCGGTAAAAAAAAATCTAGAAAGGGAATGGGTAAGAATAAGGAGGACAAAAATACTTCGCAAGAAGAGAGAACCAAAACTCCACCTGTTGAAGATAGGGATAAGCGCAAACCCTGCTACCCTTTTCTTATCTGTGGTGATGATCACTACATGAAGGATTTCCACGACGCGCTGAGGTTACTAAGTTCCTTCAAGGGGCCCCGAAACCACCCACTCTGACCGTTTTGTCCCAACCCTTCCCCTCTCAACAATAGGCCCAATTGGTCATTCAGGACCAACCTTCCCCTTCTACCACATCCTATGTATTAATGTGTACTGGCGATTCAAAGAAGAATGACATCGCATTGACCACTCGAGCCAAATATTATTCTCCCTCTAAGGAGAAGGTTGATGATACACCTCCTTAGTTGGTCCAACCATCTCCCATGACTCCACCTACCAATGGTCCTCTTCATCTTGAACGACCGAGCCTCGACACAATTCTTCACCCTCCTCCAAAGGGCGTCATTCGGAAATCAGCTTTCAATCCTCATGCTCATGCTACCCAGAACTACAGCATTGTTGAAGACCTAGCCCAAACACCTTCTGCGATGTCAGCCCTTGAATTCCTTTAAAGTTGTCCTACACAATGGAAGGCACTGTTGAAAGATATCGGTGGAATCGACCCGACATACACGAATTTAATAATTTTTGACTTGGAAGATCACATTCCAAGGTTACCCACTCAACTCGCATTTCAAATCCAAGTGATTTTATCTGACAAAAACATTTGTAGAACCATTATCGACGAGCGTTCCTCGACATGTGTCATGTCTGTTACCTGCTGGAAAGC
>JZKD02S0487388.1:40125-61191 GCA_000966675.3 Picea glauca | reverse complement strand
AGTCTCATGACCCATGAATGGTACCCGACCTCGACGATCATCTTCATTACAGTGACGAAATGCCTTTAATTCTGGTCGAATCCACCTATCAGGCCATTCAATCAGAAACCCGTTCTACCCCCTCTCTTGGCGATTTATCTCCAGATCCTTTCCACATCATTTTTCCCATGGATGAGATGATTATGTCTGTCATGGAAGACACCCCCTGGGACGATGGCCATCACTGTTCCATCCTCTTTCTGGAACAACACACCATCGAGAGCTACCAACAGATCTCAACCCCATCGACCATTTTCGTCATTTCAACCATTCTCGAGTCTACACACGATGTGTTTTCCAAAGGGAAATTAAGAAATATCTCACCCACTACTCCCCTCGACATATCCATCAAACCTAGAATTGTCGAAAATGTGCATATCGAAGCTTCATGTTCCCCTGATGAAATCGTCACCTACACGTCACTTTTCAAAGAGTTTCATGATGTCTTCACCTGGAGCTATGAAGAAATGTTGGGTATCAACCCTGACATTATGATACATTAGATTAAGACATACCCATATGCTAAACCCATCTGGCAATGCCTTCATCTAGTTCACCCATGTAAAGTGGCTTCTATCAAGCTTGAAGTCGAGAAACTTCTCAAATCCATTTTTATTTACCTGGTGTCCCTCACTGACTGGGTTTCCAATATTGTTTCGATCGACAAGAAACAAGGCACAATCCGCGTATTCGTTGATTATAGGGATATTAACAAAGCTTGTCCTAAGGACAACTTTCCTACCCCCTTCATCGATCAGATTGTCGATGATTGCACCGGAAGAAAAATCTTCTCTCTGATGGATGGTTTCTCTGGATATAATCAAATCAATATTGTTCTCGAGGATCAACACAAAACCGCTTTCATCTGTCCTTGGGGCACTTTAGCCTATTAGAAACTTCCTTTCGGTCTAAAGAATGATGGCACAACTTTTCAACGCGCTATGTCTTATGCCTTCCATGATATCAAGCACATTGTGAAACCATATCTTGACGACTTACCTCCTCATTCTATGCGTCGAGTCAATCATCCAATCGACCTCCGAGCCATTTTCATCCGCTGTCGGTTTTACCATATATGCTTGAATCCTCAGAAATGCATTTTTTGCGTAGAATCCGGCCAACTTCTAGGATTTATTGTTTCACGTCAAGGGATTAGGGTTGATCCTTTAAAGGTCGAGGTGATTCTCAATCTCCCTCCTCCTTCTACACTTTTTCAGTTACAAAGTTTGCAAGGGAAAGAAAACTTTCTTCGTCGTTTCATCCCGAACTACGCCGAGATAACTCTTGGATTTACGTGACTGCTCAAAAAGGGGTCTGAGTTCATATGGGATACCATCGCAAACAAAGCCTTCGAAGCTTTAAAACTATCCCTAACACGTGCTCCGCTTCTCTTCCCCCCGATTACAGTCGCGATTATTTCCTCTACCTCACAGCCTCAGATTACACCATTGCCATGGTTATCGTCCAAGAGGATGATTCTCATGATGAACATGTTATATATTACTTGAGTCGCAGTCTAACGCCTACCGAAACCAAGTATTTACATGTCGAAAAACTGGCCTTGGCAGTTGTCCAAGTAGTTCAACGTTTTTGGCACTATATCCTCTCTTGCAAGACTACGGTAATTTCTAACTGCAACCCTATGGAACACATTCTCATGCGTCAATCTCTAGGGGGGAAATACTCCAAATGGATCTTAATACTCTAGGAGTTTGACTTGGAATTCAAATGGGCTAAGTCTAAGAAATCCTTAGTGTTTGCCGAGTTGATATGCAAATTTCCCTACTCTGAAACGAAAAAAGTAGCAGTCGATTCTTTACCTGATGAATCCCTTTTCCTAATTAGTTCTAATGATATTTGGTACGGTGATATCATCATATATCTCCAAACCTAGAATTTTCAGCCCAATTTGTCAAGTACTGACTGACGTCGAATACGCTACCAAGCCCGTCAATATATTATCCTCAAGGATACTCTTTATCGTCGTGGGATTGACTCAGTTTTTCGACGCTGCCTCACGTTCGACGAAGCCAAGAAAGCCTTAAATGATTGCCATTCTAGAGCCTGTGGTGGTCATATGTCCGGGTATGCTACTGCCTAGAAGATCTTATGAGCAGGGTATTTTTGGCCTTCTTTATTTAACGATTGCATAATCGTTTTCCAAAAATGCCATGCTTGCCAGACCTATAATCATAAGATACGGTCACATCCTGCTCCTCTTCACCTTGTGGTCTATGTTGGTCCCTTTGCAAAATGGGGCATCAATTTCATGAAATGTCACTCCGACTCGGTCAGGGGGCATGGACATATTATTGTAGCCGTAGATTATTTTACGAAATGGGTCGAGGTGATGCCAACATTTGAAAATACTGGAAAGACTGCAGGATTATTCATTTTCAAACACATCATAGCTCGTTTTGGTGTTCCTCAGGCTATCCTCACTGATCACAGTAGCCACTTTAGAAACTTCATGATGTCCGAACTCACTGAAAAGTTGGGCCTTCACCATGAAAACTCAACGCCCTATTACCCACAAGCCAATGGCCAAGTCGAAGCGATTAACAAAGTTCTCATAACCATGCTTCGATGAATGATAGGGATTCACAAAACAAGTTTGCACACAATGTTGTTTTCAGCATTGTGGGCTTACAAGATGTCTGTTAAGTCCACTACTGGGTTTACACCTTTCCGGTTAGTCTATGGTTTAGAATCCATTCTCCCGATTGAATGTGAGATACCCTCTTTAAAACTAGTTGTCAAACTTCTACCAAACACTTCTGCTAAGGAAGAACGTCTATTGTATCTCATGCAATTAGAAGAAACTCGACGCGATGCTACCCTAGTCATTAAGACTAGAAAAAATGTGTCAAGTCTTAATACAACAAACATGTCAAGCCTCGTATTTTCTCTGAAGGAGATCTGGTTCTCCTCTACGAACAAGATCGAGATATGCTAGGAGATGGAAAATTCGAAGCCATGTGGCGAGGTCCTTATATCATTAGATGATTTTTGGAGAACGGAGCTTACAAGTTAGTAGATTATGATGGTATCCCTTTGAGTAAACCCAGAAATGGGTTGTACTTAAAGAAGTATTGTGCATAAGATCACTTGTGCACGAGTACTTGTATTTTATTGTATCATACTTCTTATGTGTTACTGTAGTATGCTTTTTCGTTATCTGGTCTCTGCCCTTATGTGACATTGTGTTTGATTTCCATATGTTAGAGTCTTCGCTACCCCACATTGGCTTCGCTGATGGCACTAGCCGTAGTACTCAGAACCTTGCTTCTGCTACGTGGGCAATTTACGCCCCTACAAACAAACTTATCACTCTATGAGGTGTGTGCCTTGGCCGTGCGACCAATAATATTGTAAAGTATAGCACCGTTATCGAATTGTTGATTGATGTTATCTCACTCGGTATTCGTTGCTTGGTTGTGCGACTCGATTCGCAGCTCATAGTACTACAGTTAAGTAATTTCTATGCTATTTGAAGTCCTATTTTTTTACGGGCATATTTGTGAATTCGCCTCTTGGAATTTTATTTTGATTATATTGAGTATCAGCATATTCCTAGATGTCTAAATACATTAACTGATGCATTAGCTAACTATGTATTAGACAGACATTTGGGTCATTTATAAATCAATCACATCACAAGTATCACACAACACAAGATAAACCGGTAGAAGCCACATGTATGTATAACGATCAAAGATTTTTTTACAAAAACGTTATGTCTGAGGACCAAAATTTAAAAATATGAAGCTCATAGCTTCTACAAAGTGATTTCATGGATGATGTTCATGGTAACACATGACTTCCTGGGCAACCCTACGAAGCAGTCGGCCAACAAACTCTGACACCCCCACCGTATGATGTTGATAACGTCGTGGAACCTCTCCAAGAGGCATGTCTGGAATGTCTGTAGTCAAACCCTCTAATTTTTGTTCCACTACTTCATAATCTTCAACATCCCATCATGGCACTAGAGCCACCTCTCCTCGTCGCTGAATAGGAGAAGTACTCGGTGGTCGATAAGGCCCCACGTCTGTGTCATTAAAAAAGATTTTTTGTAATTAGACCTTGGATGAACATAAAAACATTTGCATATGATAAAATTGACAAAAACATTTAAAAAGTAAAAAATGTGTGCTTCTTACTGAGATCCCCCTACTGAGTCCCCTCAAGTAGGTCCAAGTCTGGATCCCCTCGAAATTCCAACCCGACATAGGCATAATCATTGACCATTAGCATCTATGGTCGCAACCAGTCAAAGAAGGAATCATTGTATTTGATGATTGGTCTAGCTACATGTCGGGCCATGAGGTTACACCACCTCAATATTCTTGGATCCTTTGGAGCTAGTAAAACCCACTCAACCTGCAACCTCAGCAAGGGAACCCTCTCAAGAAAGAAGGACACCAACAATGACCTGTACCCAAATTGTTTCAGGTCGTCTCTCTTGCATTTAGTCAACTACCTCTTCACGCTACGAAGCATTATGTCTGCCTAGTTAAAGGCCCAAGGCTTATTAATCTCTATGGCATATTGAAAGTAGCTCTATACAGCCATGTGTGGAGTATTTCTCCCAGCCATGTGAGCAATTGTGAACAAAATAGTGCGAAGGGTCAAATCCTGCACCCCCCAAATCGCCACTTTTCCTTTGCTCCTTTTCGCCTCTGGAACACAGTACAAACGATAGCATTCACTCATAGGCAGCCCACCGCCTCAGATACCAGTCAAGCTAGCATGGTACCCACATCATGACAGTCCTATCAAGAAGTAAACTTCCTCTATATCCAAGGACAATGTGTGGACCCCTACGTGGAATACTTGTTGGTCCATGTCCCACATATGAACGAGGTACTCCAACAGCCTGACTTGGGCCCTCATACCCGGGATCTGAAATAATTTTAGGAGACCACAGTCTCGCAAAGAGGCAATGGTGCCTGGGTTATTACTGACAATAGCATCATATTCTTCATGCTCTCTTTCATGCCATTCTAGAACCATGGTGATAGCCAAATGCCTGCATAAGACATATAAGAAGAAGGTCAACAACTCTCTTCAACACTTGGTACTTTTTTCATTGAGCAAACATTAAAGAAAATTTTCACTTTGCGGTTCTCGCAAGTGCCCCTTTGGCATAGTGTGAGGTTCTCGCAGGTGCTTTTGGGGCCACCTATGAGAATGATACATTCTCACAAGTCTCGTGTGGCTAGCCTGGGAGAATGTCTGAGCGCAAATTTGAGCCCTAAAACAAGCTCAAAAACTTGAATTTTACCAATGAAAATGAAAAATTGAACCATGAAAATATAGAAGACAAGGAGCATACCTCATTGCTAGTGACGGTTCGCCAAATGGATGCACGTACCTTCCACAATCGAGTGCCAAAATTCAAGGGCAAAAGAGGGGTTTGGGGCTAAAATATTGGCAAAGTTACAATGACTATGGTAAAAAGAACTTTTACCCATTTATATTTACTTTTACCATGTTTGTGGGTTTTTATAATTGTTTTATTTATTAAACCTAATGCCTAATACCCTTATGAGTGTGACTTTTTGCAGATATAATGACTTCAACATTTATACACAAGGATACGAATTTTTTTATCTTTTTCATCGCCTGTTTGAATTGTTTTTTATGGTTTTTTGCACAAAACCTCGAGCTTGGTCTTTGTCTATTCTCATGCTCGCAAATACATGAGAACATGATTGAGCATACTTTTATCACTTTTTTGGGCTCAATAAGGTTATACGAAAAAGGAACCCCTTGGATTTCTCTTTAAGCTCTTTTCAGACTCTCTAAACATGAAAAGATTGTCGAGCGACCTTGCTATTTTCACGCTCATTAAAGTATTTGAAGAACGTGTCTTTTGAGCGATAATTTATCTCTTTTTTGGTCTCATCAAACTATTTTACGAAAAAGGAACTAAGAAAGTTCTCTTTTGAGTGTTTTTCTAGACTCTATAATCATGAAAAACCTTCGAGTTTTCTATCTTTGGACTCGTTAAACAAACATCAAAAGACCTGTAATGGGACCGAACCACTCCTTCCTAGGGTTCATTAAACATACTCCAAAGGACTCATCCGAAGGATGAGCTTACATCAACAAGCATATGTTATCCTCGTCAAGCTTGCATAAAAATAAAGAGGTACTCGCCAGAAATTGTGGGGGAAAAATTGGGAAAGGGATGTGTTTTCATTTTTGTATTATTGGCAGTAAGTGTCGCTCTTGAACATGACACCCCCCTATTCATTATTTGAAGCCAGTTTGGGAAATCCATTTGTCTCTCATTCAACTTGCTACAAGGTCATATCCTGGGTTGTCTCCGAGTCAATGCTGCCAAATCATTGGTCGTGTCATTCATATGTTCAAGAGAAGTTCATCTGAAACCTCTATCTAGTCGGCCATCTACAGTTGTCCATTCTCTCTGTGTCGACCTTCCCTGTGTCCAGTCCAACTTACATCATACTTTGTTTGTTTCACCTTCAAAATCTATTACTCATTTCATGTCATTGATGGGGGATACATCAAGGCCCTCCTGTGACGAGTTTTGTTCCATCGACTCCAGCTCATTATTCGGAAACAAGACTTAGAAATTCTTTGGTACCTTGGAACTTGCATGCCTCAATGGCATGTTTCCTCGCTTTCGACAGTGGGCTTTCATCATTGACCCCTGATATGGAGATTTCGTCGAATGTTCAACCTCAACTCATTTATTCACATTCGGTGGATTGTAGTAGTGTACCTTGGGATTCATTGACATTAATGGTGATTTCCCTCGCACTTGTTAACGGTTTCATCAATGATCGGTAATCAAGTGGTTTCTACCATGTTCGACTTCAACACATGTAATCACATGGTTAGATTCATACTTTCAGGTGACGGGATTGAAGACCCTGGATCTCATCTCTTAGATCCAGGTTGCGATTGAATATGTATAATTTGCTGACACATATATCCACTTTGTATGTATCATGGCTATGTCGTCTTAATTTGAATCTTCTTGCATAGATCCACAGTGTATTCTTGGTGGCTATACGATATTTTGACTGCATGGATCCATGGTATATGATTGGTGGCCATGACCTATGTTTATGATGTCATCTGTCTGTGATCTGAGTATGGGAATGCCTACCTCAGAACTAGTATGATATTCTGCAGATGCTTGTTTGTTTGCAGGTTTCCGATTAGGTGTGCTCCTGGTTTTCGACACACACACATAGTTTACAAAGTATTTTGACCGTCACTAATTCCGGCCTCATACTTTGGGGAGAATACTGTTACACATGGTTTTGATCATCTTAGTGATGTATTGACAATAGTGTACTCAAGCTCCCAACAAGAACTTTCTCCTGAGAAAAGTGGCATTTATCTCCTTCCAGAAAACATATTTTCAAAGTGAGTTCGCAGGCTGCTGATAGCCTAGGGTGCGAGAATGACCCATTCTCGCGGGAAACCTTCATCTAGGGTGAGAACTTCTCACACTTTTCTCTATACATAGGGTGTGAACTTGTTTTTAAGCTTGGAAAAGAGATGAAGTCTCGAGGGTTCTAGAAGGGAATCTTCTAGAAAATGGGTTGGCATTCGAATGGTTGTCATTTAACTGGTTTTCCTGATTTGGTGGGATCATTCTCATCCATGTAACCATATTACCCTCTCCTATATATTGAAAAGATTCTCATCGAAAAGGTTAAGCAAGATTAATTGAAGAATTGGTGAAGGAATTGTGTGAAGAACCCAGCTTGAATGGAGGCTTGGAGACTCTAGTAGGTCTATCAAGAGGAATTGGATCTTCTTCATGAAAGGACAGAGCAAGTGTGTGTGTTGGAACCAAGAGTCACCAAAAGGAAGCTTGCGACATCAAGGCGATCAGGTTGTATCTTCTACTTTCGATTAATATTATACAACGACATGTCCTTTTCCCATAAAGTCATTCTTACTTTATTGTGTAATTCCTTGATCATACACATAAGTTGACGATTGAATACATTTTTCTATCTTCACTTTGGTTGGTTTGTGTTGTCTTGGTCTTGACCTCACAAGAGCACTAGATTAAAGTGGGAGCAACAGAGACCCTAGGAAGCGATACAAAGGTATGTTACTTGTTCCTCCTTACTAGCTAATTCAATGGTCATAACTTAGGGAAAGAGTCATGTCCTGTCCTGTTTTGTTCTAGATCCAGGTGGATCTAGGGAGATATATTAGTGTCCTCACCTACCGATTAGTCTGATAACACTTTTCCAACTCATTTTCAAAAAGAGAAAAGATTTTCGAGTGAAATTGTCTCTTTCACACTTGTAAATGGGATTTGAAAGGACGTCTATTTGGTACAAGTTTATCCATTTTTCATACCAAGTAGACTAAATATCTTGAAAAAGGACATTTTTTGGTAAGTTGTGATTTCATCTCATGCCCTTGCTTACAGTATTGAGTCTATAGACGGTTCTCACTTTGTGTTATAAACCATTTTCCTTGACAGTTTTTCATCCTCAACCAAGAAGAGCCTCGTTTCTATCCTTCTCAATTTGACACTATTGGCACAGGGGCAGATCCAGGGTTTAGCTCTAACAGTGCACCAACAAGCCCTAACTACTGGCCCTTTTGGAAACACCTGCAAAGCAGATGCAGTCTCACCCAAAGTAGTAATAGGGGGTTGCAGGACACGGGTGTCTACAACCAGAGGAAATTAAAGTGGATATAAGGATACAACACACAAATATCTAACTACTTTCTACCAAGCATAAACCTACTTCGTGCAGTTATATTTCAGATCTAGCATAATAATGAAATAATAGAGTAATAGAAGTCAAAAGAACACAACATCAACCAAAAAAACAACAACATATACGTGGTTCACCCTCTCCCTAGGGCTACGTCCACAGAACTATGTTTCTTGATATTATATGAAAACATACAGTTTTGATCTGTGCTCTTAGCTCGTAGATCTCTCTCTCTCTCTTCTTCTTCTCTCCCCTCCCTATGCACCCATCTACAGGTTTGATCTTCACACCTAGCTGAAGATCTTACAATACCAAAAGGATCTCACACACAGTACTTCTCTCTCACACAACAATCACTCAACAATAATGATCTACCTTCAACCAACTCAGGATGAACCTATCCTAGGTCCTCTAGACGTTTATTTATGCATTACAATGACTCCTCAATAGCCTTAGGCTAGAGCCTAGGTGTCCAAACCCTAAAATATTAAAACTCTAGGTCAACTTGACCCACGTTTTCCAGGCTTCGCCAGCCTATCTTTCCTTCTTTCCCACGAGGTTCTACAAAGCATCCATTGGTGTCTTTTTTCGCTTGTTGTGTTGTCCTTGATCCATCTCTCTTTCAAATATGTTCTCCTCGATATTCTCATCCAACAACTCATTTTCTTGTACTTCGCTCCTTCTTTTCTTCTTCTTTGGCCACTTCACCCCAATCTTAGTCCATGTGTCTTCTGCACAGTTCACACTTCATCTTTTCTCTTCCTTTTCCTTCTCTTTCTTCCTTAATCCATATCCAAGGGCCAACATGCCACCAACACTCACCTGTGACTCATCCTGGAGCACTTCATATCTGAATCTGTTGTTTCTCTTTGACTTCAGACTATGCAGAGGAGCTTGTTCTTTCTTCTCTATCCTTCCCCATTGTCTATAGACTATATTTTTTGTGTCTGGTACCTAGTTTCAACTGTACCTGGTACCTAGACTCTTCTTCTTCTGCTCTTACTGAGAGTTACGAGGCAATTGGTTGTCATAGTATAATTTCAACTGGCTCCCGTTCACGAAACCTTCCTTCCACTCTCCATTCAAAGTATTCAACTACACAACTCCTCCTTCCGTGACATAGGCAACCTCGTATGGCCCAAGCCAATGGGTCTTGAACTTCCCTAGATGATTTATGAATTTTTTGTCATATGCCAATACTAAATCTCCTTGCTTAAAGGATTTATTTTTTATGTGTCTATCATGGAGGCCTTTTCTCTTTCCTTCTACACCTGCTGATGGAATCCTGTGATAAACCTATCTTCCTCTAATTCGACCAATTGTGTGATCCTTTCTTGAACAATACCAATGTCATCCATATATGTAAAGGCTATAATTCTTAAGCTAGGAACTAAATATTCCATGGCTATAACTGCTTTGAGACCATATACCAACTTAAAGGGAGTCTGCATTGTCATCTTCTTGCAAGTGGTTCTATAGGCCCATAATATTGCTGGTACTCTCAATCCCAATAATCCCTATTCACACTACAAATATTTGTCAGCACGGTCTCCAAGATCTTATTGAATGCTTCGACTGTCCCATTCGCTTGCAGATGGTATGGAGTACTCTTTTGATGATAAACTGCAAATTTCTGAGACAAGGCTTCAATGGTATTATTAATAAAGTGTGTGCATTGATCACTCATAAGGATCTTCGGGCATCCAAACCTAGTTATGATGTCATCAAAGATGAATCACACAATTGTAGTTGCAATACATTCCTTGAATTCTCTTCCTTCAGCCCATCTGGTCAAATACTCTGTCACAATGATTATGTATCTTGCTCCTATGCTCTTTCCTAGTGGGTTTATAGGTCCCACAAAAAAAATGGCCCATTTCTCAAATGCCTATAAGATTAGCTAGGGTTCAAATGGAATCACATCTCTTCTAGAAGGTTTCCCAACTTGTTGGCATACATCGCAGGATTTGTAGTAATCCTTCGCATCCTTGTCTAAAGTAATCATTTGCATCGTAGTGTCCTCCTGCGATGCCTTCATCTGCTTCTACCATAATAAGTGGTCTTTTTTCCTCCATGACACATCTCCTCGGGATATCATCAGGTCACATCTTATAAATTTGTCCAACTATGAGTGAAAAATCTGCAGCACAGACGACCAGTTGTTTCTTCTGAATGACTATATCTTTGTGTGGTGCCATTCCTGTAGACAAGAACTGGACTATCTCGGTGAAGTGATTGTCAACCTTTCTAATGGTTAGTAGTTGTGCATCTAGTAGTGTATCCTCCTCCAGACTAGTGGGTTCCTCTCCATGCTCTAATCTGGACAAGTGATCAGGTCCTTTGTTCATTCTCCCTGGCTTGATCACAATTTCGAAATCATATTCCTAAAATAATAGAATCCATCTTCATATTCTTCCCCACAAATCTAGCCTATTGACTAGGTATTTCAATGAGTAGTGATCAGTGAACATCTTAAAATCTCCTCCCAACAAGTAGTGACGAAATTTTTGGAGCTCTTACACCATGGCTAACCCTTCTCTCTCAGTGGTAGTGTAATTTATCTCAGTTGTTGAAAGTTTCCTTCTAGCAAAGGATAACGGATGGTCAATGTCCCCTGATCTTGGTTTCACTAACACTATTCCCAATGCAATAGAATATGCATCGACGTACACATGAAATTCCTTACTCCAATATGGGAAAACCAGAATAGGCACAGTAACCATTTTTTGTTTCAGTGTCTCAAAGCTCTACTGGCATTCTTCGGTCCATTTGAACTGACAATATTTCTTCAAAATCTTCTCCATGGGTATTGTAATCTGTGCATATACCTTAATAAACTTTTTGTAGTATCCATTATGTCCCAGCACAGTGTGCAACTATTTGTCTGAAGTAGGGGGGGTAAATCGACAATAATGGATATCTTAGATGGATCTACCAGCAATCCCTGCTTACACACAATATGGCCTAGTAGTACTCCAAAGGGTGAAAAGAAGATGCATTTTTTTAGGTTCAAGGAAATCTGACATTGCCTACACTTATCCAACATTAGTCTTAAACATTCAATAAGATTTTGCAATAAGCTAAAAACATTCCAATCATCAAAATATGCTTCTATAAATTCATGTAAAAACTCCTTGAATGCTTCAACCACCACCCTAGAAAAGATGGCTGGTGAATTCTTCAATCCAAACGACATCACTTTGTACTGGTAGGATCCATATTCTATTGAAAATGTGTTCTTATCGCCATTTTCCTTGGCAATCTTGATATGATGATATCCTGAGAATCCATCTGTGAAGAAGTAGACCTCCTATCCTCCCACATTGTCTAACACTTCGTTAGTGAATGGTGTAGGGAATGGGTCATACAAACATGCATCGTTTAGCTTCCTGAGATCTACATAGATCCTAATATCTCCTTTCTACTTATCCTGCACCACCATAGGGCTAATCCATTCTGATTCTTCAACAGGTTCTATGATTACTGCCTCCAACATTTTGTCGAGCTCAATCTTGACTTTCTCCTTATATTTTGGGCTCAATCTGTAGGTTCTCTGCTTGACTGGCCTTGCATCTGGTTTCAAGGGGATCTTCATCTCTCCCATGGGTCCTTTAATTCCCTTCATATTAGTGAACTTGGTTGGAAACAATTCTTGATATTCATGCAATAATTCGGTGATCTTGTCAATAGTGGAAGCATCCCAATAATCTCCAATGTTTGCAAGCTTCGGTGTTTGCTCGGTTCCAATGTTAACTTTATTGATTTTAATTGGTTGTCCAATAAAAGGTAGTTCAACTCCTGGTCCTTCTATGTCTCTTTTTCCTTCTGTTTCTGTGATGTTCACATTTATAGGATCATCGTCTTCATTTGCATTGATATTGTAACAATCTTGTAGCTTTTGAAGATGTGCAGTCCATTCATCCTCTTCTTTCTCAACAGGGTGGGTAGGTGCCTCCTCAAAGAATCTTTGTCTTACAATCTGTAATGTTTGATCCACTGTAGGGTACTAACCTTCAAATAAAAATGTAGTTACAAAGTTCTGAGTCATACCTTTCCAATCTGCAGTGGTGAGGCGTAATTCTTCTTGAAGATACCAATTGATAGGAGTTGTGTCCAAAGTGTTAATAAATTTATGCACCCACTTCTCTTGAGGAATGTTGCTCCAGGCCTCCTTACAACTTCGCACATGGTCCTTTGGACATCTTCGACCTGTGTATCTAACTTCGCACCGTCATTCTTGTTCTGAAAAACGCTTTGTCATCAAAGTGCGACATTACTCCCAGTTCACAATGTTCTTTTTATGTGTTTCCCACCATATTGCTGGAGTTTCTTTCAAGGCCTCATCCAGTGCCAACAAACTTTGTTGTACTGGTACAATTTCTTCAAATTCTGACAAGAAATCTTCTAAATGATTTAAATTTTCAAAGGTGGGCAAGTTACTTACTTCTGTTCCAATCCAGTGAACTTCCCTGGTCAGTCTAGCACATCTCCACATAGATACTTCATACATTTTGTTCTGCTACTTATCTAGTGCTTCCTCTGATTCTGATGAGAATGCATTGTCACTTCACCAACTTAAATTCCTATATGTTGTAGGATTAATGTAATCCTTTTGTCTTTTTGTCAATTTGTATATATTCTCAAGCTCATAAGCATGATCTTCTTCTCTAATGGGTTATGTATATCTGCAACCTTCATCAGGATCCAATGGTACAATGACCCTAAGGCCATCACCTTCAAATGTAATTCTTCTTTTCTTTAAATCAACAAGAGTAGAATTATTGAAAGCCCAATCAATTCCTAACAACGCAAGATAAGGACAACTATCATCGACTATCTCAATCACCTCGAAGTCCGCAAATTTCCTTACCTCGTCGATGTCCATAGGGACATGCTCCATTATCCCAAAGGGGCTTACTACCTTATGATTATCCATTCTGAGCTTGATAGGGGAATAAATCATCTTAGGTTTTCCCATCAAGGCCCAGGTCTACTTCGTCAAAACATTGACTTTCGACCCTAAGTCAAGGACCACATATTCTATATCATAATCTCCAATCTGGGCATTAAGGTGTAGTTCCTTATTTTTTCTTCACTTCCTGGATACTTGATGTATTGCTCTGTTTAGCAGGGGATATATCCTACCTATATCATACTATCTTATCAAATTTTGTAGATCTTGTACAACTCTTTGATCCTTGATCAAATTAATGCAAGTATGTAAGAATTCCATGATCTTTATTACCTCTTTTCCTTCTCCAAGTGAAGAAGACTGGTCAAATGCTAGAGGCATTCCACATTCTCTTGCTTCTGGTTGTGTCTTTGAGGAAGAATCCTGATATCTTACAAATTATTTTCTTGCCTCCTCAATTTTTTTCTTTTCTTTCCTTGCATTAAAAATTTGTGTCTTCTCTGCAGCTTTTCTAACCCCTGGTTCTTTTGTAGTATTTCCCAATGTCACTCTATCTTCTCCTATAACAAGGACTCCTCTAGTGATAATAGCGACTCTGGGATCCTCTCCGTGAGGTTCTACTAAAATTAGTTGTACTTATTGGTTACCTCCTCGTCTCTCCTGAAGTTTGGCTAACAACATGGGAAAATCTTCAATGACATGTTCGAATGAGTTGCAGTAGCTGCAAGTGCTACAAGGGTTCTGACATTCCCTTGCTAAGTGTCATGGTTGTGTGTAGTTATAACAAATGATTTGACCTCGACCTCAACCCATGCATCTTGCTCATCCTCTTCCTCTGAATCCACCATGAGGGTTGAATTTTCCTCTTCCTGGAGAGTTAAACTATGTAGTGTTTCCTTCCTCCTGTACTTCGCCTTGAATCCTATATGTGTCTCTTGATATTTCATGCAAGAGGTCATAATATCTATAGTCCTTCTCATCATGCCCCATAGATTTACATAATGTGAAGTAAATATTTTTAGGTGTTTGAACATATTTTTGCATGTAATAACATTCACCAGGGAGGTGTCTATTTATACATACCTCACACCAAGGTAGAGTAACCTGCTTCAAAGGGATCGGGGCTCCAAAATTCAAGTACTCATGGAATCAGGGACAATGCTCCTTTTCATGGCCTTCTGATTTGCATCAAATCCACCATATGTCTTATCTTCTATATTTTCCCTTATATTTCTTCATATCTTCAACCTGTGGATACAAGCTAGTTAATTGACTCAAGATTTGACTCATACCTGAGATGGATTCTCCCATAGGTGTTGAGTCTAGTTTCATGGAGATCTCCAACACCTCAGCCTATGAAGCAACTTTATGTTGCATCAAAGGGACTCTAATGTGTGGTAGGAGGGCAGCAATGAACCATTCCTTGTTCTGCTCATTTGGGATCTAAAAACTCAAATGGCCTATCAGGGTCTTAAACCTATGATCAAACTCCCAAACAAGTTCAACTACTTTCTTCTTAATTTATTTTAGTTTTGTAATGCATTGTGACTCCGACTTGGGTTTCTTGAATTCTGCACTCAACCCATTCTTGATCTCATTCAGTGGTTTAGGTTGTGCAACTCCTTTAACAAACTTCATGTACCAACTCAGTGAACGGTCTCTTAAGGTGGTCTTGAACTGATCCCTCTTAATTCCTTTGTCATTGACATTATTAATACTCCATACAGCTTCGCATAAGAACCAATGTTGATCAGTATCTTCAGATCCATCTCCCCTAAAGATAGGTAGCCTCATTTCATTTGCCATATATATTCCTAGGTTTCCTAATTGAATATGTGTTGAACTGCTAGTAATATTGCTATGAGTGCTCTGGTTACTCTGGATACTTTGGTTACTTAATGCTACTAAAACAATAGGAGGAGTAATAGTACTTACTTTGGTAGTCTATACAGTTCCTGAAATTTATGATTCTTCTCGATGAGGTTTTGCAATCTTCTCTTCTTCTGGCCTAGCAGACCCCGAATGTTCCTTGATAAATAACTCTTCTTCCTCTCCGCTATAGAACCCTTAGTCCTATAGTGGCTCATGGTTCTATTCAAACAAGTTCACCAAAGGGACCTCTCTGAAGATCCTTCCACTGCGCATATGTCCAACCTCTGCGTCGATGTCACTGTCTAAATTTTTTAACATTAGCTTTCAATCAGACCACTTAATGTATCTTCAATATGTTCTTCTCATGCAATAGAATCTTGATCTTCAACTTTAAGAAGTGTGAAAATTTTCCCCTCGGTCCCTTAAAGAAATATCTCTGTTCTTGGCTATACGACTCAACTCTATCAATGGAGAACTCAGTGATGTACCCTGCAATAGTACTATCAAACCAGTGATCTATTGCTCTTGACATGTTGTTATCAACTCTCTTGACCTTCTTGATCAACGTCGACATCCAAACTAAATATGGTCTAGATTGAATCTCAAACTGGGTATCTGTTAATCTCGCTAACCACTCATATAGCTCCTTATGAATCCCTTCAAAGAAAATCTCATGTATATTGGTGAATATATACCTTCCCAACCAATCCTCTGTACTAATATTAGGGTTCTTGTTCTAGGATTCTGCAAAGTCCTTTTCTTGTTATTCTATCCACTTCTAAATATTTGTCTTCGATGGAAACCACCTTGACATTCCCTCAAAAAGACCCCCATCTCAGAAACAGACCCATTTGTTGTCACAGGGGCATACCCAGGGTTCAACTCTAACAGTGCACCAACAAGCCCTAACTACTAGCCCTTTTAGCAACACCTGTGAAGAAGATGTAGTCTCACTCGAAGTAGAAGTAGGGGGTTGTAGGACATAGGTGTGTACAACCAGAGGAAATGCAAGTGGATCTAAGGCTACAACACACATAAATCTAACTACTTTCTACCAAGCATAAACCTACATCACACAGTTATATATCATATATAACATAATATTGCAATAACATAGTAACATAGGGTAGAATAACACAACATCAACCACATAGACAACAAGATATACGTGGTTCACCCTCTCCCTAGGGCTATGTCAACAAAACTGTGTTTCTTGATATTTTATGAAAACATACAGTTCTGATCTGCAATCTTAGCTTGCATATCTCTCTCTTTCTCTCTTCTTCTCTCCCCTCCCTATGCGCCCAGCTATAGGGTTGATCTTCACACCCAGCTGAAGATCTTACAACACCAGAAGGCTCTCACACACAACACTTCTCTCTCACACAACAATCACTCAAAAATAATGATCTACCTTCAACCAATGTAGGACGAACCTATAACGGGTCCTCTAGACCTTTATTTATACATTACAATGACTCACCAATAGCCTTAGGCCAGAGCCTAGGTGTCCAAACCCTAAAATATTAAAACCCTAAGTCTCTAAAACCCTAGGTCAACTTGACCCGCATTTTCTGGGCTTCGCCAATCTGTCTTTCCTTCTTTCCCGCGAGGTGCTCCAAAGCATCCATTGGTGGATTTTTTCACTTGTTGAGTTGTCCTTGATCCATCTCTCTTTCTTATCCGTTCTCCTCGATCTTCTCTTCCAACGAATCATGTTCCCGTACTTCACTCCTTTTCTGCTTCTTTGGCCACTTCGCCCCAATCTCAGTCCATGTGGTTTCTGCACAGTTTGCACTTCATCTTTTATATTCCTTTTCCTTCACTTTATTCCTTAATCCATATCCAAGGGCCAACATACACCCTATACCTAGGAGGGAACATTCCCTCGAGTGTCCATCTCTTCCATGCATCTCCTTGCATTGAGAATAGGTATGTTCCACTACTAGAACTAGTTTTTCTTACTTGCGACACTCATTTCCTCCTCTGTATCATAGCATCCATTTGTCTATGAAAAAACAAAAAAGAACAGGAAGGAAGGGAGTATTATCTTATATTGGAAGGATCCATGTCACCTTTGAACATAGCACAAAGTTATTGAGTCCATTTTTCATCATAATTTTGGGTTTAGCATGACCTTAGGAAGCTAAGCTCGTTACAGAGAGTTTTCTCTATCAACTAGTTACTCTTCCAGTCCCTATGGAGAATTTCATTGATGCCTCCTGCATCTCATGGTTTCATCATCGATTCTATGTTGTCGGAGTATTCCATATGTCTCATGCTCTTTTTCAAAGGAATTCTATCAACCTGTGTCACCCATTCCTTAGAACTCTTGACTTTACATGTCAGCCATACCCTCAGTTTGTCTCAAAATCCCATGATGCTATAGTCCTATCACACACCCTAGTCCTACTTTCATCATTAGTAGGTAACCTTGAACCCAACAGTCGACATTTCATCATTGGTCATTGACTGGGTAATTTCCCTTGTGTTCGACAACAAGACATCTATTCACACATTGGGATTCATGCAATGTCTTGGATGCCATTATCCTTATTGGTGGTTTCCTCCCCTTTTTCAGGCATTTTTTGCATTGGCTTCTATTCAGAGGGTATTTTTCGTGTACCTCTTGCACTTGGCATGCGTGAAAGACATACAAGGTTGTTGGTTCAGGAACATGTTCTTCATCTGATTTCCTCCAAATCATGAAGCTCCTACTCTGTACCTCATTCTTGATGATGAGAAACTCTCCTTCCAGCGGGTTTCCTTCCATCAAATTCATATCATCTATTCTGGAAATGACACCTAGAGTCTTATAAGTACCTTGAGGCTTGCAGTCATTAGTGGTAGGTTGTCTCACCATCGACAGTTGGGAATACATCAATGTCTCATGATCGATGGAGTCTTCAAGTGTTCGACCTCGACTCCATTATCCACACTTGTAAGAATGTACTTGGTGCCTTGATACCCACTCTCATTATCAATAGGTTGTCTCAGGTTTGTTAATGCTATACCTTAATGACCGGTAATCAAATGATGTCTCATTGTGTTCGACCTCAACTCCTTTATTCAAATGATGTAGATGTGCACCTTTGGTGGATTGTGTAGAAGACTTGAAGACATCAGTATGTGGCAACAACTTTCCTGATATGTTTCTTCAATTTTCATTGGACCAATACTTATATGACTTCAGTGATCATGGGAGATTAGATTGTACTCCATTGTATACAGATATCTTCATATTGATCTTGAGACTAGTTCTACTGAGCCTTGTTCGTGACTATGACAACCTTTGGCATGTAACCACATTTGTATTTTCCTATTCATGGCCACAGACAGTTGTTTGGTATATTTTCACATGGATCTATAGTGTAATTCAATTGGCAGACATGTATGCAAAGTCAGTGCAGAATGTATTAAGAAACTAGTTCTCCCAGTTGGTTCCCCATCACTCCACTTCTGGGTTTTTATAATGTAATTCAGCCATCGCAGATACTCCTCTGACCTCACACATTAGGGGGAATTTTTTATAGCAATATTTTACTCACCCTATGCAATCTTGCATAGAGGGCCTTTTTCCATTTCCCTGTGCATACCTTTCATCCCTTTTTGCAAATTCCAGAGCTAAAAAATACATTTTTTCCACATCTACGCACCTTGCCTACTATACAACATGTGTATATGCAGACTACACCACTACAACCTATGTACATCGATATTTGTGCCCAAAAATGAAAAATGGTGTCAGGTTTCCATGTCACGATAGGAGATCTATGATCCTTGACCTTCCATATACTGGAAACTTTCTGATTCGATCCTTCAGTTCCATTTGAAGGCTATAAATGGGACAATTCTGAGCTATGGAAAAGAGGAGAAAGAATTCAACTTTGATATCAAAGTTACTCTGGAGAAATTATTTACTTCATATTGAGTCTGCATCCCTTTGTCCTTTAAGTTTGAACACAATGTTTATCCCCCAATCTCTTCCCTTATTGATTGAGAAATTCATTGTCTCTCTTTTATGAGAGTGCCTTTGGTGGAGGATTGAAGTGGTGGATGCCCAACTGGAAGGAACTTAGTTTCTCGGTTCTGAACCATGCCGACACAGAAGTTTGTAATGTTTTCACTTCTGTTGATCATATATTAATAGAAATACTCTTTTCCTATCCAATTGATATCTTGGAAATATTTAAATTATTATTCCATGGGTGTATTTGTTATGTATATTAATGGATTATGCTATTAAATGTGATAACACCATATATTATCACCATATGCTTGCTTTGCTTGGTTGTTGTGGACTATTTGTAGGTATATTGCTTTGGGTCAAGTTCTCAATGGTGGACTTCATCGAACATTTGGACGAGGTACGCCTTTTATCTTGTATTACTAGCATATTTGTTTATATAGCATACTTGAGAATAGAGTTGATTTCTACAGTCATTTTTGTATGTTGTGGTTTACCCCTAGCCATAGAGAGATTTTCCTCGTAATAGAATTGGTGACCATAATAGGGATTGAATTTTCTTTCTTGGGGTTTGGAGTGTTTTTATCCTTAGATTGCTCTCATTCCTATTGTGTTTCTTGTCATATCATTGATTGACAACCTTTGTTCACTCTGGGTCTGATTTTTTCAGCCTTCTCCCTTGCCTAGCTTTGTTTTTGAAACATATACACGAGTTCTTTCTTTACAGTCACATGTATACATGTGTTGTCCTTCTGAAATATGCATACATATGTGTTATTTCCCTAAATAGTCATTCTTCCAATGGATTTTCACTCTCAAACCCTCAAGGAAATTCTACACACGATTCAAGCATTCAAATCCCAAATGCATGACACATTTCATAACTTTCAAGAAGGTCTTAGGGATGGTTTTCGTAGTATTGATGAGTCCTTGGAGAGCATACAGGAGAAACATAATTTGGTGAAAATCATGGATGAATATCATCAAGAAGTGTATGCTTGGTATGATTTGGAGGACGATTGTGATGATTGGTATATGGATAGTTGTCATTTTTGGGATGACAACCACTTCCATCTTCTATTTGATGACTCTACTCCCCCTCAAGTGGAGAAATTCTTGGAGAGTAAACATCATCATTTCACAGTGAATGAATTTTTTGTTGGTCCTAAATATTTCGATCCAAATGACCAGTGTCAATCCTTAGAGCATCATTTTTAGTTGGTTCCCAAGTTCCAATATCTTCATCGTGGAGTTCACATGAGCACTTGGACATGGGACCCAAGTTCACAATGGTGGTTCAACTACTTCAACATAGTGGCTCACATTTATACATGGGGCCTTAGTTCTCCAGTCTTCTTCATCATTATTGTCCACAATTATTCATGAGACCCTCGTATATGGTTGTCAACCCTCATAAAAAGCATTGAGGACAACTGTTATCACTGAAATTTCGTCCGCACAGGGCGACAAGAACTCAACATCATCAGCACAGAAAAACAGTCATTCATGGCACAAGGATTAGTTCCATAGCACAGCAAAAGAGCCAA
>JZKD02S0487387.1:980510-998141 GCA_000966675.3 Picea glauca | reverse complement strand
CTTGCCCCTTCCTTCCACCCAAGAATATATGAGAGATAATAAAACTTTACATTAAATCATCACCATCAACCAATCATCACATAAAACCTGATAATGCTTCCTGAGACTTATTCAACTTATGAAATTCTTCAATTCTTTGAGTACTTTGATCCCGTAGATAATATTACGCAATGTATTCTCTGAAACTCCTCCAAGTTTCACTCCTTGAATCCTCCCAAAAAAGATGTTATAGAGAGAATGGTAGACCTTGTTCAATTTTGGTTTATTCAGGAGACCGAACTTGTACAGAATACCCCACACTCAATATTTAACATCAAATTTTGAAACTTGCACACAAGAAACTACAGTCTGTACTATTTCCAATTAAATTTTTCCCAGTTCATTTGGATTCTCGATGAAGAAGTTATGACTGTTTTACATGGAACACCTTTTTATTGACTAGCTTCAGGACTGGTCACAAACCCTGTCTTTCACAAAGTGTATCTCCATAATTATAGAAAATAAAGAGATCAAACTTTTACCACAGGTACCTTGATATGTCTTCTCAATACCATAGCAATTTCACCATCTGAATCATTCTATAAAATATTTTATAACAAAAATGGTAAGATGACCTGAAAATAACATACCTTAGAACACATCACCAAAAGACTTCATCCTCCCTTGAAATCCGGCCTTCTTTACTTCTGATTTCCTATGAAATTCGACTTGTATATCAAATGAATGTATAATGATATTTATTTATACCATTTATGTCACTTCCTTTTAACATTAGGGCCGACCTAACAATTTCTTATTTTGTAATTCTTTTCTTTAATTATCTTCAGGGCCTACATGTACTTCATTCTTCAATTCACTTTGTCATCTTCAAAAATTAATTTCTCCTCAACCATGAGGATCCACATGATGTGACACATACCACCGGAAACAACATGATGTATACTATCCATCCATGGGTCTTGTATCTACATGTGCATTTTCCTTCATGTCCAAATACCTTCATCAATCTTGCGGTCGAAAACCCATGATTGGGGTTGACATCAATGACAATAACCAATCTTCCAACACACATCCCAAGATGATTAACTTGTTTCTTATCCAAGTGTTTAGAGATGAAGTTCTTATTTCTTAGGTAAGGTGATTTAGACATACCAAGGGTCCCACTTCTCATGCAAACCTATTTATTTTAAAGATATAAATCTAAAGTGGATACTTGAAGGTTCTTAAGCACATCATCTGAGAGATATAAAGGTCATATTCTAGCCTTGATTTGATAATGATTACTTCATAATGAAACCCAAGGGTTTTTGTTCAGTTTTAGATGTGCCACTTTATGTTTTTAAACTCCCTTTGCCTGGAATATCCCGACTTCCAACAGGCATGTTCAGTACCCCGGCAGGTTTACCTTAGTACCATACAAGCATGGCCCCACTGTCAGCAGGCCTGTTCAATACCACGACGGGTTTACTTGTACTTTCTGATACTTCCTTTTTATTATATTACTCAAAATATATAGAATGATGTACATTGTTCATTAATAGTTTTAGAGTATAAGGAAGGTAGGTGGTACAGGAGTGTTATTAGGCACGTAATTAATTGTTTGCAATTATCCCAAGGGTGACATCATCCACATTCAACTTAAATCTTAGTTATTCAATGTATAATGGAACATCTCGAATAATGACTAAGAGGTCCCTCTAGTTAATCCTATTAGGGTTCTCATGAAATTTCATTGCAGTTTTGCAAGGGCGGTCCACCACATGAGGTTTTCATCAATACCTCCCAAGAGAAACTTGTAAAGATAAACTTGGATAAGAACTTGTTGAATAAACTAGGTTAGTATTTGACATAATGGTGTCACTACTTTTCAATGGATATTTCAATTAACAATCACTTTTTTTCAAAATGATGAGGTAATAAGACATGTGCACCCAGTATCATATAGAGATAAATGTGAAAATATCTTCTTAAAGGATAGAAAGGATGATTCATTTAGGGTTGAGTGTAGAAATGTAGGAGGAAGATGCACATGAGATTGAAAACAATTTAACGCAAGATTTAAATGATCCTTGATAGAAAGAACATGAAGAGATTATTTCATACCTCCAATTACCTGAAGTGGAAACGATGTTAAGCACAGTACAAAGATCATATCACCTTGGCATCAGTACTAGATTGGTAACTGGTATCAAAACATGTTTCTGCAGTACCGTAATAGATAGTACCAGAATAGGAAAGTACTGGAACAGAGCAGGGGGCAGAAACAGAGTGACATGATGAATGATTTCTATATGAGGAGATTTATACGAGGGCTTGCAAAATTTCATGGTAGGGAGCATGCAATAATTGAGAGTAACCATATGTTTACTGCATAATTAGTCTAATTTCTTTAATAAAATGAAAAATGTTGAATTTATATGTCCTAGTACTTAAATCGAGCAAAAAAACTTGAATATATGATTAGAGCTACCAGCACCCTGTTACAAGTACCGGATCACCTAAGTACCGAATCATCTGAGTGCAGAGTTATGATCAGTACCAGAATAGCGCAGGGTTCCTTATTCAGTACCGGATGAATGTGGAGAAGTTGTTTAGTACCGGATGTGGTCCAATACTGGATGAGCGCAGCAAGATGGTTCAATACCATAATAGCACATAAATGACCATTGGTACCGGATGAACACAGAGGTGAACATTGTATTCTGGTACTTGAAGAGATTTTGACATAGTACTTGGTGGTAGTGATTTTGAAACTTTTTTAGGTTGCACCATGTAGAAGTAGCTGGTATTTTTTGGTGTTCTGGAAGAGGACCTGTGATCTGATTCAACTGAAAAACCATGTAGATGGAACAAATACCAACACTAGATGCAGGAAATCTGAGTTTTCATGGGAATAATGCAAAAGAATTTGGTGACTGGGATCCAAGATCTATAACAAGAGGGTATTCTGTAATTGGATGACCATATGTTGAGATTTAGAACCCTCCTCTTTTGGAACCAGGATGATCACTGCTCATGTTGGAACTTCCTTTTTATTACAAAAATAATAATCCTAACTACTACTGTCTCAACAACCACTCCCCCATGCTTGAGGTTTTGCATGGCCTCATGCAAACAATGTGAGATGCTAAAAAGGTTGCTCAGAGGGTTGAGAACATTTGCT
This sequence comes from Picea glauca, assembly GCA_000966675.3. Classification (NCBI taxonomy): domain Eukaryota; kingdom Viridiplantae; phylum Streptophyta; class Pinopsida; order Pinales; family Pinaceae; genus Picea; species Picea glauca. The sequence continues at coordinate 994,978 of JZKD02S0487387.1, read as the reverse complement.
AAAAACAAGCCAATAGAATTAATTAAAACTAGGTTTTTATTCATGCTTAAAAACAAAAACATTTAGGGAAAATGTAAAAAGTTGAATTATTAGCTATGAATAAAATAGTTTGGAATTAACATTCAGTTTCAAATGCTATTAAAAAAATAACTTAATTAATTATCCTTGTGAAATAGTGGTCTTAAAATAGATAAGTAATGATAAAGCATGAATGCATCATTTTTAACAACTTAAGGAAAAAGAAGAAATTTGAAGAAATAGGTGATGAAGCACTCCTGTAAGTGTTATCTTTTGTTGACAAGGATTCCTTCTCCACTTTTGAAACCCTTCCAGTATTATGTGTGCATTCAAAGGATGAACAGATTCCCTTCTCATAAGATTCCAAACAAAATTATCATAACTTAAAAAGAAATCTACTATAGGAACAAAAGGTCTGAAACTGATATCTTTATTAGCTTTTGACATTCCCATTTATGAAGAGTATTGCAACATTTATTTATTTATTTACTATCCTACTCTACTTGAACAAAATAAAATTTTCTTCAAGTATAAGAATACTTCCAATGAAGCCATGTGCGTAACAGGGTTAGAAATATATCCATACTCGGGTTTAAAATGTAACTTTTAATGCATATAGGAGTATGAAAGACCAACTGCTTTAATGATGAGATCAAGAATGTGGGAAAGTTATTGGAGGAACATTCTTCAAGCTCTTGATCATCATTGAATTACTCTAGCTTCTTGATGATCCCTGTCTCACAACACAACTTAGTACTTGGGGGTTCTTACAACACCCCAAAAATGATTTATCATAAAATATTTAAATATTAAAATTAAGAAATTAAAACTATTTCCAAAAATAAAAAACACCAAACTTGAAATCCTTGTGTTACTGGGACCTTGCTATCACCAGGTTATCGATTCACACAAGTTAGCCCATCATGAAAACACAATTTTTCATAAAGAAAGGAAAAACACACTTGCATTAAAAGAAGAGAGGACAATCTAACTTTGGATCAACCCCACCAAAGTGGATGTGTGGGATCTTCCTGCACGTCTTACCGTCTTCTCTCCGCCCTTAGGTCATCCATAAAACAAATCCAAAACCATTAAAGCAATCTAATCCAAATACTACCTATTACCATTTACAGCTCCCCAACAATGGCACCAAAATGTTGGTGCAATTATTTGCATAATATATTACCAAACATGAATTATCAACCGGGATTCGTAATCAGTAGAGTTGATGCACTATATGTGCCGATAACAGATAGGTTCCTATTTATGTTTAGTATATATTAGATAATAAAACCATCAATAACAAAATACTCTGTTTTCAAAGATAACACTCTTCACACAATTCAGAAATTAGAAAGCAAAACTTGCAATCATGCACTCAAAAGATTTTGCTCAAATAATGCCTTGTCCATTTACAAGCTCATGAAGTGGAAATATGGACTTTGAATCTGTTATTTGTAGCTACTATCCTTATCAAACCTATATTTCACATTATCAAACGTATGACTGAAATGCAACAACAATGAATTATACTAACTGGTTTTACAATTAAACTATGAAACTATTTCACTCACACACAAATAGAATTACATTTATAGAATAATTACAAAGAAGCTTACCTTAGTTGGATCGGTGGGCCCTTGTCGTGCCAACAGTAAACTTCGAAAAACACATGGAATTGATGAATTTAACTTCATATTAATTCTTCATCAAGTATGTCTACAGAGATAATATGTTCAGAAATCCCAATCTGCAACATAACAATTCTCCCTTTTTTGGCTTAGCCATCACTCAATTTATATGATTTTTACATTATAAATTTGGATCTATACATTCCAATCCAAATCAAAACCATTTTCCATCAATGGAGGTCGAGTACAACCATTACATAATCAAAGAAATGCAGTTCCCTCAAATCTGGGCATGATCTTAGAATTTCTAGAAAATTGGCAAAGATTTAGGATGGTTCGTTCCCCCTAAGATGGATGTCCACATGTGTGCGATATCGAGATTCTGACTCAAGAATATGCATTCAAACACATTTCTGGAAAAAACCCATGTCCCCAAATTTTGAGATTCAGCGTTATCGACCCAAAAATCGAGGTGAAAATCCAGTACCGAAATGTTGGTATCAGAATCCTGTAGGTAGGTGTTTAGTACCAGAATACAAATAGTCACACCATGAGTACCGGATTAGCACAGACCAGGTGTTGGTACCAGTTTGGACACCCAGGAAGTACCAAATCAATGCTTCTTTAGAGTCAAATGATTAGGATCATGCAAAATCAAACATTTAATCATTTTAACTCAAGAAAACTAAGCAAACCATGCTTTAATCATAAGTTACCTCTTATGCACAAGAACAAGATCATCAAGTGTATTTATGGAGGAAACAGTCAAGTATATACTCATAGCATAGGTAAAATTGACTTAAACAGAGATAATATAGGGTAATAGAGGTGTCAATATTGAGACTCAACAGTTTCCATGGGTACTTAAATATTGGAACCATAGTGTGTTTCCTTCTCTAAAAGATGGAACATTAGCTACCATATTTTTAATATCCAAATAAAAATTATGAATGTGGTCCCTTGAAATAATATCCCTTCCATTGGCGTAAATGGAGTAACATTGTATGGATTAAAAAAATCCTTGAATGAAAAGTTACTCATTTTGTAATTCCCACACATTGACTTCCGGAATTTTCCTCTTTAGGTCGGTGCTATCGTCAAAATAGGCATTGGGAGATCAGACCTCTAGAACCACAATCTCATCAACTGGGTTAAAGAATTTGTTTGTGTGTGTCTTGTATTGTGTCATGTAATTGGCATTGAGAAGAGATAGATATGTTGTGAGGCCTTTGGAGAAATTGTGTTTATCATTTTGGTTGTGGCACTGTGCATTCTCCTTCCTGAAAATGTGACAAGTGAGAGAAATTCTAACCCTAGGTTGTCATGTTACTCTTTTTATCCAAGGAGGGTCGATAACAAAAACAAATTGTCTCCACACAAATTCTTCAAAATCAGTGATTTCCAACATTAAAATCTATACACTCATATTGATTTTTGTTTTTAGTTGTGTCGAAAATAAACCTATTTAGACAATTGAACCTGAATTTTGAAAATATTAATTCTAAACCATCACTTGAGGATTTTTTATATAGACATCGTACTCACCTTGATCATGGCCAAATAAAAAATATAGAAATAATGAGTCCAATTTCATCATGAGAGAAAATTTCTTAGAGTACTTACCCTTGGTGATTTGTGTCTAGTTATATAAGTACTTAAACTACAACCACATGCTTTCAATAATTACAAACATGTTGTGTAAGCTCTTTCCATGATTTCCATCTTTGATGATCATATTCAAGAGTGAAGTTGTGGAATTGAATTTGTACACTTTGTTGATCGACATATTTGTCATCTCATAATATTCAAGAACTCCCACGGGGAAATATTCTATTTTGGAATTATGATAATAGTAATTCCAGAGTGAGATAAGTTGAGGAATATAATGCTCATGAGGACTAACCTTGTAACTCTTTTAGACACTCCAAATAAAAAGTTTGTAAATTACATGTTTGTAAATGTTTTTGGATGATCTAACAGAATATTCCAACTCTGTGAATTGTGTACATTATCATATATCTTTGTTTGGATTTCCTCTTTAAACAATCCTCTCAAAATCAGAATCGTGTGAGAAGATCATTATGATTTTTGATGATTGGTTGGAATTTTCCATCTCTTTAATGAATCCATGTGATTAATTCTAGTGCTTCAACAATTGTATTTATTCCATTGAATTTTGTTTATGTCACTACAAGGAAAATACCCTTTAGTGGAGGTTTTTGTAGAAGCCCCTATAAAAATAGCCCAAAAATCCATTTATAGCAAAATACACTAGCGGAGGCTAGCAGCAAGAGGTTTTAGTGGAATTTTTTTCATAGTGATTTTATAAATACGGAGCGCATTGGTGCGTATATATTCCTAATGCACCGATGATATAACACATGGTGCACCATGGTAGGGTTATTTAAAAAAAAACATACTCTGGTGTGCTCCTTAAATACTGACGCACCGGTGCTCTAACACATGGCACACCGTCGTAGGGTTATTTCACAAAAACTATACTTCAGTGTGCTCCTTAAATACTAATGCGTCGATGATATAAAAAAATGGTGCACCGAGGTAGGGTTATTTAAAAAAAATATACACTGTTGCATTATCCAAATATGAATGCATCGGTGCTTTAACCACCGGCACACCGTGGCAGGGTTATTTAAAAATATATATATTGTGGTGCAAGTCTTAAATACAGGCGCACCCGTGCTCCAAGTTGCTCTAAAAAATAGCGCACCATAACAGGGTTAAATAAAAAAAAATACCGGCGGTAAAAATCAATTTTTACCATTTTCAATGTTGTAGAGTTCTCAAGCATCGGTGTAACTTTTGCCTCTTTGAAATGCCCTACCATAAATTCTTCCCTTGCTTTCCTTCCTTCCATCTATTTCTCAGTGTGTGGATTTCATTTTTTTCCAAACGCGGGGAAAGTTATGTTTTTTACACTACGTGGCAACCATGCCCCCCCGACGAAAAAAAATGTCCAGGTAATGTCTTTGTTTCTTTATAAATTAAACTTTTAGCAAATTAAAATTCAAAATTTAGTTAAATTTCCATTGTTTTAAAAAAATAATAATAATTTTCTATGTGGTGTGTTTGAGTCGTTTGACGCACACCGCGGACGGTGCACCCGAAAAATTTACAGGGTGCACAGAAGAACAATGCCAAAAACATTTATGGCGTTGCATTTGTAAACATTAACGCATTGGGGTGTAAGTTTACCGATGCACCGCATAAAATGATATAGATAATGTTTGGTGGTGCATATAATTAATGTTAATGCACCAGGGCATTACATTAGAAGATGCACCGCATAAATCATATATATTATTTTGTGTGGTGTGTTGGTAAACATATGCACCAGTGTGTGGGTAAATGTACGCACCGGTGCATTAATGCCTACACAATGCACCATCGTAAAAACATTAGAGAATAATTGCCTAAGTACCGTAATTATCAATTTTTAAACAATTAGTGGTGCGGTGCGTCGACTTTCCTAAAATGTACCAGTGTGTGTCAGGAAAAGGATATGCAATTCAAAAAAAAAAAATTAAGAATTGTTTTATGGTGCTTTATTATTTTAAGTTTTTATTATTTTAGGTGGTGTGTCGGATAACCATCACACACCAGTGTGGTAAGGTTATACAACACACCGCATAAAATAATATTACAAACTTCATACGGTTCGCTATGTTACAATGGAGCACCATCGACGGTTCTCACAAGTAACATACGCATTGTGGGCAGTGCTTGACTATTTTTTGGGCGCACCGATGATGAAATTTACTTATTTTTTGAAGGAAGTTATTTTTTCATATTTATTAATAAATTTCTCATTTACTAGATTTTTTTTATGTTTTATGTATGAGTATGATGTATTTCATATAATAATTATGCAGAGATGTCAGCGGAGAGAACAACAATAACAATAGGAGAAAAGGGTTGACCTGTACAATGTTGTATGAGATTGGGAAGCAAGGGAGATGGAGAGGGATTTGTACCCTCACCCTATTACTGCAGCGACCCATGTCCTCTTAAGGAATGTAGGCCTCCTTAAGTACTATGACGAGGCTACATCCCTGAAAGGGCACTTCAGTTTGTTGGTGCAATTGATCCATCATTGGGATTTCCATCGACATGCATTACGTGTTGGTCTTGATCAATTGTACCATCCCACTAAGGAGGATATGTATTCCATCACTGGGATATCCAGGAGAGGGGATGATTTTCCCCAGTTCCCTGATGTCCCCTTAGGTGTTGCAACAAAGAGTTATCTCATGTACTCTTAGAGATATCTAGGGGTTGATGTACTTTACCTATCTTATTTTTAGGTGTCTAGAGGACAACTACGGATCGCTTCTTTCAGTTCAGAGGAGGTTAGGTGCCTCTCACTGTTAGTGATGACCATTACACACTTTACCAGTGATGGGCATTGCATTACTTTCCCTCTTTTGTATTATGTTGATTTGTTGGTACAGAGGCCAGGATGTATTAGATGGCTTGTCTTTTTTTGCGGCATTTTTGTATAGCTCTAGAAAGATGTCGTGCTATGATACATGGGAGGGAGAACTTCCCTTTTACTTCAAAGTTCTTTTGTTTATTTTTTGAGAGGTTTCCAGAGATGAGGACTACTCTTTTCTACCAGCCTTTTAGGTTGATAATTTAGGTGTGGATGCACATGTGGGGAGATATGATGCCCAAGAGGGGCCAGCTGGAGTTTCCAGCCAGAATTTCTACTAACGCATTGGGGCTACTAGCCAATGAAGTCGATCACATGTTCGTGATGGTGTTTTTTACTTACGCGAGGTTGTATTGGAGAGGATTTCCAAACATCCTCTTCACACCAGATGAGCCACTAGATGCCAGAGGTAATATAAGTGTTTTGTTTAAATTAATCTAGTTTCATTTTATTGTCTTTCTTAATTAGAATAAAATTAATTCTAACTAGTTCTTAAACTTGTTTTATTAAATTGTTTAATGAAACCATGAAATTATTGTTGTGTACTATATATTTCATAGATATTGGAAGATTCATTGGGGATGTTCCTCCTCCCCCACCAAATGACGATGAGGAGATTATTCTTGAGGTCGCGGTGGGTCAGGTTCCTTAGGTGCAGATACCCGACGATATGCATTGTAGGCCATATACTAGATTTAGGTTGGGTTGGGTGACTGACTCTGTGCACTTTTGGTTGAGGTGGGAGTTTGCCCTATATTTATGCGAGACATCGGGGAATATGTTATTCTCTTGGATCTTTGGAGGGATATTTCATGTGATATAATGCATTTATGTGTCATATCGTCATAGCTACCAGGATACTAGCAGCGAGGAGGGCTCCCAATGATACACACTCTTCTTCCAATACTCGTTCGTCCAGTACCCCATCGATTGATGAGGGTGGTCGTAATCCTTCTCCACATCCTCATCCTCCTTCACTTCACCAAGATCATGAGAAAAAAGAACCTATTCCTCCTCCTCCTCCTTCACCTCACCTATATGAGCAAGAAGCACCTATTCCTCCTCCTCCTCCTTCACCTCACCTAGATGAGCAGGCAACACATATTCCTCCACTGCCTATTTCTGATAAGAGATTCGACCAACCACTTCCTCCTGGCCATCCATCATCTTCTACTATAGACCAAGCCTCCACTCTTGTTGTAGATATGATTATCTCATTGGCTAGACCAGATATGTTATAGCGGATATTTGACTTGTTCATGATATATTATATATATGTGGTGCATTTTGTTTGTTCATGTTCATGTACTTAATTTATATGTTGATGTTGATGTGTATATTTTTAGGTCATGTTAGATATGTTTGTTAAATGTGCTTGATAGATGTGTATGTTATAACAATGTTCAATAGATATGCATTTTTTCTATTGATCATGATGATGTAGTACTTAAATAATTTATGTTTTGATGTTGATGTGTACATTGTTAGGTCATGTTAGATATGTTTGTTAAATGTTCTTGATAGATGTGTATGTTAAATGATTCTTGTTAGATGTGTGTGATGATGATGTTAGGAAATGCTTGTGTTTCGTTAGATGTGATCACAGTGATGATGCCCTATTAGATTATTAGATTTGTGTGCTAGCTGATTAATGACGTTTATATGTGGTAGTGGTATATATAATTAGACGATGTTAGTGAATTTAAATGTGTATTTTAGATGATTTTTATGTTTGTTAGATGGTTATCATCACGATGTTTTTTTCTTATTAAATGATATTTATTATAGATTATGTATTGGTGAACTTATATCAAAATTTTATATATGAAACATAAAGACTTAATTTAAATATAAAATGCAAAGATATTTTTATAAATTACAAAGTTCAATATGGTTGAAACTATAATTGTAAAATTACCATAAACATTTTTGTATTGCATAGATAGTTCATACATAATCATTCTGACTCAATTCTTTTTCAAAAAACAAATTACATATGAATAAATGTTATTTTCCATTGTACTATTTACTCTTTTTGAATATACTCTTCTACACTAAAAATTGTTATTATAAAAAGTTATGATCTCCAATGATAAGAATTCTATTGGCCCAAAATTTTTCTGGATGCAAATATTCCTATTGTTATTTTTGTCATTATAAAACTTTATATGGAGAAAGTAGAATTTCAAATCCCATTAAAAATTCCATTGGTTTGACATTTTTCAGGATTTCACAATTGAAAATACTTAGTTTAAAGTGTAAAAACCTTTGCGAATGTTATGAATTTATCATGAAAATAATTATTAAAAAATTATATTAAACATGCAACGACATATAAATATCTTCAAATAACAATATAAAATTATATTTCAATCAATCGTTCCATGCAATCACAAACAATTTGAAAGACAAACACATTACACATCAAACTGGTTGTTAACCAACTAAAATTGTTCAAAGATTTGTTATAATTAACTTTCCATTTCCTCTGTCACAAGATGAATAAAAAATAATATAATTATCAAAATAAAGATAACAAATGGATACAACAACAGTATAAATGATGAAATAAAACATGTACATATCACTCTCTATTGTCATCACCCTGATTATCTTCCTCACTTGGAATGTTAACACTATTGTTATCAAAAATATGTTTTGATCTAGGGTTGTGTCTTAATATGAACCACAAATTCCTATCCAACACATCTGGGTTAAAAAACACTTGGTTGCAGTGGTTTGGAAAAACATAAGACTCCTTAGCTTCATCCCACATCTTTCTATAGTTGATACATATCATCCCACTATCGCGATCTTTCTTTACATTATTCCAATCAAAGGTGTCCCACCACTTGCACCTAAAAATAACACATTGGAAAGAAGAGAACTCCACTTGAATGATCTATTGTATCTTTCCAATATAACCTGTTGGCACAGGGGCAGACCCAAGGTTAAACGCACCAACAAAACCCTAACTATCGTCCCTTTCGAAAACACCTCCGAAGCAAATGAAGTCTCACTCGAGGTAGAGGCAAGGGTGGTTGTAGGACTCAGATGTCTGCAACCTTAGCTGGGACACAGATCTGTGATTGTAATACTTAACATAGCACTTAGCAGTAAACATTCACCAACATTCAGTTCTTAGTAACAACACAGACAAGCCCTAATTACAGAGCATCACAGCATTCAACTAGATCTAATGTATCTAAGAACTTATCATAGAGAGGTAGATTAGATCTAGCAGATTCAAGTACTAAGCACATTCACATAGGTCAGATCTAACATCCATATACATCATTAGCACAAAGCATAAACAAATCTATCTATCTATATCAAATCACTTAGCAAGTAAAGACATAAACACAGCACACATTGCACAAAGCATAGAAACACAGCATGTACGTGGTTCACCCCCACCCTGGGGCTATGTCCACCAACTCTTCTTCTTTATTATCTTCAGTTAAGCTTCTTACAGGCACATAGCATCAAACTCCTACTACGCAGAAGACAAGATATTTGCGCGCACCTCACCAGATCCTCCTTCTTCGAGCTAGGATACAACACTAATCCTTCTACAGTCACTTGCACTCAACTCTACAATCTTCACACAGTATGCACAGAGAACTTTATAATCCTTTGATCAGATAGATCAATCACTAGCACTTAGCCCAATATCACACAGATATATCTATTTGCGCTTCTCCTTACATTACCTAGACATCTATTTATACTTTACAAAATAGGCCTAAAAATGGGTAAACCCATGGGACGACATCCCCATACCTATTACATAATCCCAAATCCCAAAAAGGACCCAAAAAGGGGCCGAGATCATGTGATATTTTCTTCATCTTGCGCTCCTCCTTGGACAGGTTGTTGAAGTTCCAAAATAGGTCAAACTTGACCAAGGATCTCCCAAAACTTGGTCAAGGGCCAACAGGCCCCCAACACTCACCTGTGACTCATCCCGAGTCACTCTGATCTGGGTAGTTCTACTTCAAAATCCTTGAGCATGGCTTGAGCTGCTTCAACTTGTTGATGTGCCATAGCCTCATGTTCAGAAAACTCTTGAATGACTGCATCATTGACAGATACCTCTTGGAGTTGTTTAGATGAAGTGACAACTTGTTGAAGTTCTTCTCCTCGACCTTCGACCTCTATGAACAATTGGTAAGCCTTATCTTTAATAGGTTGGAGAAACTGAGTTACTTCCATAAATCTACTCTAGATAGTGTGAACCTATTGTTGGGCAGTGCACTGCTCTTGGGATCGCTTCATTCTTTCCACAACTGACAAGGGCTTCAATTTCACCTATATTGTCTCTGCTTATTGCATTTATTCTTGGAGTTGTGACTCCAATGCCTGCAATTCTGGGTTCTCAGTGAGTTGCTCATATGTCTAGGCACTACAATTACTCAAATTCTTGCATTACATGGCAAGGTATTTTATCCTTTCAACTACACTCCAGGCAATTTCTTCTCTGTGATCCCTTACATCCTGTGGTCTCGGGAACTATGCAGAGCTCTAAGTATGCTATGCATTGTTGTAGTTGTTGGATATCTTCTATGAGCTGCTCTACTTGCTTCATGACTCATTCCTCTGCCTTTATTTCTAAGACTATCATAGAGCGAAGTTCTCTGTTGATCGCTTCTTTCACTTCGAGTTGCTCCACGAGAAACTATTCTTTTCCTTGATGCATCTGTTAATTTTCTTCATCGAACTTCCCTTGGAGAGAAATCTTTTCTTGTTCTGCAGCATTGCATTGTTCTATGAGTATGCCATACACTTGCTTCAAGGTCTGGGTGGCTTTCTCTATTTCTTCTTATGCTCGTTGAAGGCGAGCTTTGACTATATCATCTAGTTGGTGGAGTTGGGTTGGCTCATCTCCCAACTCTGGTTCTCCCAATGGAAAGGGTGCAATGGAGACTGCACGGTTGGACTGAAGGGATTATTGTACCCCTTAGAGTTTGACTCCAATTATATTGTACATTTCTTCCTGCTTGGATTCTTGTTTCTCTGCTATTTCCAGTGAAGCGTTGTTAAGGGCTGCTATGATGAAGTCAAAATCATTAGAGGTGAGGATAGTCTGCATCTTCGGCATGGTGGCTTTAAATTTCTTCTGGGAAGAAGGTTTCGGGGGGGGGAACCTTCCTATTCTTCAAGGGGTCAACCTCATCTCTGGGTGGTGTTACTTCACTTGGCTTCTATTCAGCTTCTACTTCGTCATCACCCCCTCGGTCAAGTGACACTGAAGCAGTCTTTCCTGAGGTGTTGCTTAAATTTTGGACCTCCTCAGTCTTCTTGGGTGTATTTTGTTCTTTATGAGTGTCCTCTGGGCTGTCAAGATCATATATCTCTGCAGGGTTGGTGGCGATAAGGAGGTCAATGGACCATTCCTTAGTGTTCTCCTCAAGGTCTTCTTCTGTAAGTTTATAGTATGATTGGAGTTGTTCTTTATATTCATTTGCTCACATTGTAATGTAGATGAAGTGTCGATCTGTGTTGAACTTCATCAGGGGTTGGAACATTTATAATGTGTTTGGATTCATGTGAGGCTCATATTCGATGGCTCTCTTTAGTTGGAGAAAATATATATGAAACACAACATTCGACTACCATTGTTTTTTCATATCACTTGAATACCAAAGGATAGCGAACTTCACGGCAAGTGGTTCGAACGACTCTATGTTTGGGAAGGTTTCACCTTTAGGCATCTCCTAGGCAAAAAATGCAATGAGGATATGGAGCCAGCTGAAATGAAATTCATAACCATGATCCTATGATTCTCGACAGTCTAGCTCCAACTAGTTAACTAGGTACTTGTCCTATTTCATATGTATGCCTTCTGCGCACTTCCCTGCGAGGTCAATGAAAAAGATGGTGACCTGTGTAGGTCGGTTCTTCCTTACTAATTTTCCATCTATCAGTTGACATGCTAGGCGCACTGCACCACTCTGGATGGAAGCTACCTTGTAGCCCCTTGTTCCCTTCTCAACATCGCCATATGTATCCTTGATCTTCTGTGCTAGTGCATGACCTGTGGCTTTTCCTGGATAGAATTCCTACAGGTCGGGTCCTTGCATACTCAGTCCTATGATCCTATGGATCAACGTTGGGTCAACTGTAATACATCGGTATAGCCTAAAATAGTTTTCATGGTAACACGACAATAGCAGCTTGACACATGCATTGACTTCCTAGTGTCTTCTGAAGTGTGGGATATTCATGGCATTCAGTAGGGTGGATTGCGCGAGGTTCATCATCCATAGTTGAAAGATGATATTTGATTTCTTCCCCTTCATTATGGTTAGGTACTTATACGAGGTGAGACTACCATAGATCTTGCGATCTTCGAGGTTGAAGTCATTGAACTTCAATGCTGTGATATTATCCTGCTCTGCTTGAAATGCACGTATCCCCTTCGAGAGGTACGCAGTGACCATGGTGTACTCAAAATCTCTTGGCACACTTGTTGGAAAATATTTAACAGATAGTGAATGCTTGTCATTGATGGAAAGTACAACAGTGAAGATGGCATGAGTACAAGATGTTTGTAATCGACATGCAAATAGAAGATAAGTTCAAGAAGGCGAATGATCGAAGGCAACGCAACATTGATCGAGTGATCGAAGACCCGTAAAGCTTGAGAAGAATATCTGATCGTTGGATTCCATTCAAAATTCCCGAAAGAACGAGGGTTGTTAGATCTGAATGTAGACAAGAAGAGATTGTTGAAGAGGAGGACATATCTCAGCCCTCAGATCCAAGCGCAGGAACCGACCATCGTTGGATCAAGAAGAACCCGCACGTCCTTTAAGGTACAAGGAGAAGAGGGTGTAATCGCGATATGAAAAATCATGACTTTATCTGAGCCATCAGATCAAGGTTGACTCTGGACCGTTGATCTCATTCCATGTTGGAGTTTCGTGGATCGCGAGTTGAAGAGGTCAAAGAATATTAACATCAAGAATCGCAAAATCGCGATATGCAAAATCACGACTTTATCTGAGTCGTCATATCAAGGTGGCTATGGACCGTTTATCTCATTCCATGTCAGAGTTTTGTGGATCGCGAGTTGAAGAGGTCAAAGAATATTAACATCAAGAATCGCAAAATTGTGACTTAATCTGAGCCGTCAGATCAAGGTGGAATCTGGACCGTAGATTCCAGTTCATGTCGGAGTTTCAGGGATCGAGATTTGGAGATGTCAAAGTTTATTAACATCAGGAATTCTGATATCGCGATATGCGAAATCATGATGTAATCTGAGCCGTCAGATCAAGCTTTGATCTGGACCATTGATTCCAATCCATGTCGGGGTTTCGAGGATCGCGTGTTGGAGATGTCAAATAAACAATGCAACAAGAATGACAATTTCGTGATATGTGAAATTGCGATTCAATCACAGCCATTGAATCAAGCTCATATTTGGACCTTTGATCTAACTCCATATCGGAGTTTCGTGAATTGCAACATGGAGAGGCAAAGAACCCAATGCAACAAGAATGCTGAAATCGCAAAATCGTGATTCAATCATAGCCATTGAATCAAGATCACATTTGGACCATTGAATCACAGGACATGTGGCAAGTGATTGAAATTTTGCTGACTTGGGGTCAACATAGCATAGTGTAGAAAATCATGAAATGAGAAATCACAAAAGCACTTTTTTGCATAGGCGCTTGGTTATGACCATAGTCATATTGGGGAAGGAGCTAGTGCAAAAAAGTCCTGTATCGGGACTTCGAAGATCATGAAATAAAGTGTCGAGACACTCTGCACAGGATTTCCAAAATGTCGAAACCTGATTTAGAGGCAATGTTAATAAAGTTCATCCAACGGTTCAGATAAATGGGAATATGATCGAAGGGTTACTGTACTCTCTCACAGTTAACTCTTTAGTTACAAATCTGTTAGTGAAACAGACTCATGATTGCCAATTAGTTGGCATTTTATTTGCTTGGATAGTTTTCTTTCATTTTCCTAAGAGACTGCGAAGTGGAATAGTCGTGGGGGGGTGTATAAAAGAAAATGAGACAGACTGTGTTTTTTTTTTGTTGTTGTTCTGTATGAGAAAAGAATTAAACTGTAAGAAAAGAAAATGAGAGGATGCGCAGGAGGAGATTGAGAATATGTGCAATGTGATATGAAATGCAGAGCAGAATAACATAACAAGTTGAAGAAGAGAAGAATGAGAAAACGAGTTGATGCAGAGCATACCTGCTGAACAGACAGAGGAAGAGAGGAGCAACAAAACAGTGTGTAGAAGACCAGATTTACAGAACAAAGAAAGATTGGTAAGAACTGATTTATCTGTAAAGTTGAATGTTTATTTAGCCATTCATATTCTAGGGAGGTTGGGAGGTGCT
>JZKD02S0487387.1:946228-959588 GCA_000966675.3 Picea glauca | reverse complement strand
GTGGGCCCCGTTTGGGTAAGTTGGTGCATCAACTTCCCGGGGTCGTAACTTTTGCATACGATCTCCGTTTTAGGCGTATGATAGCTCGTTGGAAAGATCTATCCAAGGACTACAAAATTTCTGACAAAATTTGTGACAAATTTTGCAACCGCAACATACCCCAAAAAACATCGTTTAGGGCCTCAAAACGGCTCCAGAAGTTCAGGACCCGAAAAACTGCTAAAAATAGTAAATTCCCAAAAATGTCAGAAAACTGTTTTGAGCTAGTTGGAAAAGGTGGGTGGCCACCGATATCCATCTGGATCAGTATCTGACTTGCGAGATCCCGAAATAAAACAAAAATATCAAACGTTCTTACAAAAGTGGACTTGTCTTGAGGGTAGAAAAAGCATCGTTGATTATTCGACAAGGTTGCAAAGTTTTCAAAGTCTCGGGGGAAAAATCAAAAGACCATCTTTAGACTTCAAGTATCAGAAATTTAAATTGTGAAGGGTAAAAAATAAAACAAGGGCGGCTCCAACAAATGGAACCATTTTTTGGCACAGTGGCAGACCTAGGGTTCAATGCTACAACAACGCACCAACAAAACCCTAACTACCGGCCCTTTCCAAAACACCTACAAAGCAAATGAATTCTCACCCAAGGTAGAGGCAAGGGTGGTTGCAAGAATCATATATCTGCAACCTTAGTTGGGACACAGATCTGTGATTGTAATACTTAACAGATCACTTAGCAGTAAACATTCACCAACATTCAGTTCTTAGTAACAGCGCAGACAAACCCTAATTACAGAGAATCGCAGTATTCAACCAGATCTGATGTATCTAAGAACTTATCATAGAGAGGTAGATTATATCTAGCAGATTCAAGTACTAAGCACATTCACATAGGTCATATCTAAAATCCATATACATCGTTATCACAAAGCATAAGCAGATCTATCTATCTATATCAAAGAACTTAGCAAGTAAATACATAAACACATCACACATCGCACAAAGCATAGCAACACAACATGTACGTGGTTCACCCCCACCCTAGGGCTATGTCCACCAACTCTTCTTCTTTATTATCTTCAGTTAAGCTTCTTACAGACACATAACATCAAAATCCTACTCCGCAGAAGACAGGAGATTTGCGCGCACCTCACCAGATCCTCCTTCTTTGAGCTAGGATACAGCACTAAGCCTTCTGCAGTCACTTTCACTCAGCTCTGCAATCTTCACACAATATGCACAGAGCACTTTACAATCCTTTGATCACATATATCAATAACTATCACTTATCCCAATATCACACAGATATATCTATATGCACTTCTCCTTACATTGCCTAGACATTTATTTATACTTTACAAAATAGGCCTAAACATGGGTAACCCATGGGCCAACATCCCCATACCCGTCACATAATCCCAAATCCCAAAAAGGACCCAAAAAGGGGCCGAGATCCAGCGATATCTGCTTCATCTTGTGCTCCTCCTTCGACAGGCTATCGAAGTTCCAAAATAGGTCAAACTTGACCAAGGATCTCCCAAAACTTGTTCAAGGGCCAACATAACCTAACTTCCCTCGTATTAGGTTTTGATCATGGTGGCTAGCATGACTAGATTGGTCAAACTCGACTTGCACTCCAAATTATTGTGTCATATTTCCATCATCGACATCCTCTATGTGAAAATGATGTCCATATTCGCACATAGATGGGAACAAATGCACCTATGAAAAAGTGAAAAAATCACAGTGTCATGTGTCTAATAACCTAACCAATAAAATATAAATATGGATGTTACAATTCAAAGGTGCATTATTAAGTTAAAAATGTACACAAAGATATTATTATCGAGTTGTTTCACCCAATCCTTGTGTTTAGTGCATCCTCTTCAGCACGTCGGTAACAATCAGATGCATCGTATTTCTCTCTTACTTCATCAACAACCCAAATGTTGGGGCATATCATTGGCATATTTTATTTTAAATGATCAGGATAATGCATGCTTCTACCATTCAACTGTCTGAATTATTTCTTGTCACTGTCCCATTTCCTCCTCTTTTGTTCATACAATGTGATCCACAGTTTTGTTGCCTCTGAATTGTAAAGAATGAATTTATTGATGAAATCAATTTATGAATTTGTTGATGTATATATTCTTGAAATCAAACTTACATATAGTACAAATGAGATCAAATTATACATTGTGAATTTCAGTGTGAATAGTTACTGCGTAAAAATTTGACAAACGATAAGTCACTTACTCTTTATCAAGTGCCTTTTTTCATTTGTTTAGAGAATCTCCCCTTCTCTTTTGTCTCCATCCTATTCATCGTCCCAAATAACCTCACCTGGTGTTTTTTCGATCTTCTTGATGTACTCAATACCATAATATAAAGACTCATATGATATGTACCCCTCTTCCATAGACCCCTCGGTTTTTTCCCTTTGTTGAACAAATCCTTTCAAGTTCTTCATGTACATCTCTAATAAGAACATCCAATGATAGGATACCACTCCAACTAATTCAACCTAATATACTAGGTGAATTATAAGATGAACCTACAATTCCATGAAAATTGTCAGTAGTTCCTTCTCAAAAATACAAACAATATCAGTTATCTCTTGACGCCACCATGGAATGCTAGCCATATGAATCTCCTTTGATGTGATCCAACGTACAAATGAAGATAATTTAGATATGTCATGTCGTAGGTCCTAGGGGAAGTCATAGTTCACACACCCATGCATGAGCAGAGGATAATTCCACTACAACCTAAATAGATACAAAATTAATTATGTTTTATCCCATGGAATAAAAATTAAAACAAATAATAAAATCATGCTTTTGACATACATACTCTTAGAAAGGTCAAATGGTCATGTGATTTCAACATCGATAAATGGTATTTCATGGTGAAGTTGCATCGTAGTGAAGACCCATATAAAGAAGGAAACTTCACACCCAATATAACTTCCATTTCCAAAGAAATATCATCTTTCTTCAAAATCAATGGGACATCACCTTCTTTGAAAGACCAAGAGGGGCCAACCTCTCCTCTACTTTCTTTCCTTGGCCAATGTTTATTTTTAGTTTTTGAAGAAATAAGATCTCTTCTAAAAGACAATGTGTCACTTTGTTTTAATGATATGTGCCTCCATAAAGAAGATGAAACATTTTTAAATATATTCATGGGATCTAGTAAGTGGGAAATCTTAAGATGCTCCCAATATGGAAGCTCATAAAAGACAGATTTCATTTTCATCCCAATGGGAAATTTCTCAACATAGGTGTCGAATAATTTTGGATCATTGAACATATGCTCCCCATTTGAATCAAACATTTATGTAATATCCTTCTCCTTCTCTCTCTCATATGCTCTAATCCATTCAACTGGTGTCAATATTGTAGGCATTTGGGTTCTCTCTGGTTTACCATTGAAAGTCAATGTTTCTCTTCTGTAAGGGTGTTTTTTGGGGAGGAATACCCTGGATAAGTCATACACTAGCTTTCATAAGTGGTTGGACCACCTAGCCTTCATAGAAGGTCCTCAACATTTACATCCATGATACCCTTTTGTTACAATACGTGGGAAATTATTAATGTATATAGAGCATGTTAGTGTTGAAGATCAGAAAATAAACAGTGAATTAAATATGCCAAAAAATATTGTTACATATATAAACAAATCAATAAAAATGTAATTTACCAAAGAAAAGTCCTAAGCCTAGACAATCATGTGTGGTGTAATAATATATGCCATACCATGTAAAACTCCTATATGTTGTGATGGGTCTTGATACATCGTATACATGTATCCCTTCCCAAAATTCCTTCAATTAATCTACCAATGGTTGTAGGTAGAGATCCATATTTTTCACTTTTCTTCTACCAGGGACTATAAGAGCCAACATAAGATGTTCATTATTCATGGACAACCATGGGGGGATATTTGTTTTTATCACTACTAAATTCCAAACATAATAGATGGTGTTTTGGAGGGAATATGGTTTGAAGCCATACATGGCTATGTTGAGTCATAGACTTCATACTTCATCCTTGAATTTTTCAGTCCATGTATCCTCTATACGCTTCATGGATATTGAATCTGTTGGGATTCACATAACTCCCAACTCACTTTTCTGTGAGGCATGCCATCCCTGCAACATAGCTAATTTTTTGCAACAAAATATATTTGAATCCTTGGGATTATAGGCATGTGCCTCAATATCTTATGAGGAGGACCATTTGATTTTCCCTTTTTATTTGATTTATGGTACCTATCATGCCCACATTTCGGACATATCTCTTTGTCTACATATTCTCCTCTATATAGAATACAATCATTTGGACATGCATAATCTGATATGTACTCAACACCCAACATTTTCAACATCTTCTTTGCCTCTTTGCAGCTACCAGGAAAGACATTATCACTCAAAAGAACCTTATATTTGAATAACTTGCATTTAGTGGGAAATATAAATGTACAATGTCATTTGATGTTCATAAAATCAACCGTTTTTAATGTTGATTGTGTGACAAGTTTTCTCAAAATATAAGGGACTTAATGGTTAGTTACCTCAATAGTTTTGAGAAACATGCTTTGACATTCCAAAATTTTATTTCAAGTTGTACAATAACATTGTTGTCCCCATTTGGGTAGACTTTGACCAGATAGGTCCAAATATAGGAGTGGTGGAAGCAGATTTCAGGCTTTCAAAAAAGGTATCAATGATATGAGCATCATCCCCTAGCTCATCGTTCTGGAATGCATCTAACAACATTGTCTCCATGGAAGTAGTATCTCGTAAATAATCATCCATACCATCCTATATTCGATTGACTCCATTGGCAACTTGTGAAAAACTATTGTTGTTGTAGTAATTCCTAATTGGTGAATCTAGATGTACTGGGAACTGAATAGGTGGTTGATTCAACCATTCTTGGTATGCTTGCTCTCCTCTTTGTGATATTATTGCATTCTTCTCTTGATTTGACATTGTAGTGGGGTGCAATGGAATATGATAGGTAGGTTACTCATCATCAGAATCCTAATTTCAAAAATATTGAACATTATTACATAGATGATATTACTAAGAACAATGCAATTGGTTTGTTCAAATTACATTATACCAAACAATTATTACCATTGTTGACCTAGGATTACGGCTGGAAGATGAAATGTTACAATTATCAGGGTAAATAATATTTCCATATTTATATACCAACTACTTGCAGTATGTTGATCCTAATAAAAGCTTCCAACATTTTTGAACTGGTGGAATATTTTCTGCATCTGAACTCGATTAGGAATCAAGATCTTGCAAATTTAGATACATTTTTATTCATATTGAAATGGATAAAAAACTAAATTGAATTAGATAATCGAAATATAAATAAAATATGAAGTTGTTGGAGATGGAAAGGGAGAACTCTGTGATGGAATTTGAGCAATATGGAATAGGATGGAATTTGAAGAATCGGTCATTTCATATTATAAGATTTTCTCAGTACATTTGAGCAAAATCGACAATACTTTTTTAAGCATAAGGCGACTTTAAGAAGAAAATGTATACTATGAAGTACTGCAAGTCATGGGGATGCATCCTAAAAGATAATTTAAGATGAATATAATATTTTATGTGCAAATAAAAATTCAGATAACTTTTAAAGCATAATGGTGCACTTAATTAAAACCAACACATTGGTGCGTATATAACAATGTAAATCACCAGGGTGTTTAATTACTAATCGCACCGATGATCAAGATTTCAAGTAAAAAAATAATTATATGATATTGGGGCTCCGAAAATATTTAGCGCACCGATGCATTTCTGAAACGAACGCACCAATGTTTCGAAAAACTATAAAAAAAAAAAAGGCACAACTTTGTTTTTTTACAACAGAAAAATG
This sequence comes from Picea glauca, assembly GCA_000966675.3. Classification (NCBI taxonomy): domain Eukaryota; kingdom Viridiplantae; phylum Streptophyta; class Pinopsida; order Pinales; family Pinaceae; genus Picea; species Picea glauca. The sequence goes on along the minus strand of JZKD02S0487387.1, from coordinate 953,680 downwards.
AGAAGGAATTTATTTTTCAAAAATCCAATTTCATAAAGTCCTTTAAATAGTAAGAAGTTATTCACTATTTCATTATTTTTCCAAAATTTACAGGGGAGAGATTTGCAAGAGAGACATATCAGGGAGAATTGTGGAGCAGTAGAATACTTTGAGACATCAGAATTATTCAAAAGATTAGAATTTGAAGGGTATGATGATTCACTCAAAACCCTTTTCATAAAGTAATTTAAATAGTATTAAGCTATTAACTATTTCATTATTTTACCAAAATTTACAAGGGAGAGATTTGGAAGAGAAACATATTGGGGAGAATTGTGGAACAACATAATACTTTGGAACAAGATAATTATTCAAAAGATCAAAATTTGAAGGGTGTGGTGATTCAGTCAAAACCCTTTTGGAGCAACAAAATTATTCAGAAAGAAATAAAAAAAAAATCATACTTACCTTAAACCATTGCTTCTTCTTGCTTATGTGACTACAAAATTTCACCTTAGGGTTTAACTCCGTCTATCACTTCACAATTAGGGATTTTCATTTTAGGCATTTTAGATTTAATGGGTTTGGGTTTCTATATATAAGGTGTTTGGCCTATTATGCAAGGGAACCACTTATTGCATTGGATCCAAACCCTCTCAACCCTGTCACATTTAAAAAAAAAATGGTTTATGGATATCAATGTGCCTATTTGACTGTAACACACCGATACGCTTAATGATAAAGCGCACCAGAAATTCTATAACATAATTTTTAAATTTTTTGTTCATCAGTGTGTAATTTTTTTCAGTTATTGTTTTCGTCCATGATAAAAAAAAATCAATTTTTACTCTAGGCGCGGTGCGGTTATCGATACATATCACACCGTTGTAATTTAAATTACTTTTTAAAAATGTGTTTTTTCCTGTTGATGCAGTTCCTATATCAAATCCACTAGTGTGTTCATATTATTACAGTGCACCGAAAACCAAATTTGTTTTTATTTTTATCTTTTAGATGAAGATTATGTGATTTATTTATAAAATATATTTAATAGATTATTTATTGAATTGTACAAATTGTATATTGATAAAAAAAAATGTTTGAGAATATTTCAAGTAAAAAAAATTATGATCGACACAATGATAGAACATCAAAAAAGAAAAAAAGGAAAGCTCTTTGTAAATTCTATACAAAATTAATATGTTTGAACTATATGTAAGTTTAAATAATATGTATTGGTTAGTGTGTGTCATGTAGAGCCACAAAATGAAAAATCTCGATAATATTATTTGTGATCTAAGTGCAGAAGAGTGTAAAATATTGATGGGAAGATTGCAAAAGGATGAATCCAGTGAATAAAAAAAAACTTATTCAATATGAGTTATTTTTTGAATTTTGATTAATAATATAGTTAAGAATATTACAGAACATGTTTCAAACAATATATTAATTCACATATGTTTAATCTTCTATAGGGACCAACAACAAAGGAAAGGAATGTCATCCTAAGAAAATAAAAATTATAGAAGTTGTAAATGATGATGAATTGGTTCTTAGTGTAACGACCCCTTAGTTACGACTACAAGCGAAGCAGAAGTGAAATTTTTTTGTTGTTGTTTTTTAGGCAAGAAGACAACGATGAAAATAGTTTAACCACACCACTGACGATGAATGCAAGCACGTATTCCGGGAAATAGGAAACTATGACTCCACGCACTAGCACAAGAGTAACTGGTCGAAATGTGCATAGAACAATAAGGAGAAAAGACTATCTGCCCGACGCAATCACGATCACGCCTACAAGCTAAGGGATAGCATCCCCATCTTGACACAATGGCCTTGATGAAAAAATACTAGAACCTCAAGGTGTGTGAACCCCATGCCTGAAGGTGTTCAACCCATGCACCAAAAGCAAACTTACAATGCTCAACGACACTCACATGGAAGGCACCGAATTCGGCAAAGTTATCATTCACCGCTATCCAATAGGGCACGCCATGATCCCCTCATCAGGAATCATGTCATCTCCAGATGATAAACGTGTCAATAACCTTGGCGCAACACGTCCCAACGGGACCAAGGATTCAAAAAAATCCAGCGTCCTAGTATGTGAAACAAATGACAAGAAGACTACACCCACACCCCAAGCATCCAGTCAACAGGACTCCAAACGACTTTACTCAAAGAAAGAAAAAAAAACACAATTGTTACGTGACTTAGCCAACACCCCATTCGTTAATCAAGTCTAAACTCATCAAAATTACCATCTAATTAACATTAAGTATAATCTAGCTTGCATGTCTAAATTATACATTAGTCATTAATTTACAATCAAATTGACATTAAATACAACCAATTTAGCAAGTCTAATTACCATTTGTCTATCATTACCATCTAATTGACAAATCTAATTTAATCAATATTAAAACCATAAACTACAATTACCATCTAATTAACATTAATTATAATCTAACTAGCATCTCTAAATTATAAATTAGTCATTAATTTACAATCAAAATGACATTAAATACAACCAATTTAGCAAGTCAAAATACCATTTGTCCATCATTACCATCTAATTGACAAATCTAATTTAATCAATATTAAAACCATAAACTACATTTACCATCTAATTGACAAGTCAGTTTAATCAAGGTTAAAACTAAAGGACAAGTCTGGTTTGAGTTAGTTAAAGGCGATCTAAAAAATTCAAGATTGTCTATTCAATGAAGAGGTCGTCAAAATGATAATAATTTGTTGTAAGAAGTAATTATAATTTACCAATGCTACAAACTACTGTGTACATTATTCATGGGTTGTCAATTAAAAAAAAATAGAAGGCATGTAGATCACAAGTCACCAGGCCATCTAGGTAAAACACGACCCGAATTAGAATGTGTTTCAATAAATTTATAGAAGGGTTGTCAATAAGTAACAAGCGTTAAACACAGGATGTTGAGCAGAGAGGCTAGGGTTTGACAGTCAAGAAAAGCTAGGGTTGGACAGTCGCGGCCACAACAGAGAGCAGCATGAGAACCAAACGGGGGGTAAGGGGACCCCCTCATACAAACAGGTAGTGGTGGACAGAAAGAAAGGGCCAAGGGGCGTAGCTTTCAAGACACCAGCAAAAGGAACCTCAGGAACAGACCCAGGGAAATGACAAGAAAGAAACCAGGACAAAAACGAGAGCACAGGAGAAGAAGCTAAGGATACTCAGACTGAGGCATAAGAGACCGTGAAGGCCAACAGGATAGAAGGGATCAACCCATGCAAGACCAAAACAAAAATGATACCCAAGGTGATATTGGAGGACCCACAAATGCAACTCTACAGGGACCAGATGAAGACGCATGTGCTCATATGCAAGTTCATGGGGTTATGGCCCACAGAGAGAACTCTGTACAACTGGATCAAATATCATTGGAAGCCAAATAGATAAGTGGAGCTCCACCTAGGCTTGAAAGGTTTCTTCATAGCAGTCTTAATGAATTTGGAGGATAGGGATAGAGTCTTCGAGGGAGGTTCATACTTCCACGCCTTAGTTGGACTGTACATGCAACCCTGGAAAGAAAACTTCTCCTCGGAAAAAGAGACGTTCAAAAAGGTATCGATCTAGCTGAGACTCTATTCATTATCCTTAGACTACTGGTTTCCTTCACTTTTGAAGCAATAGGAAAAAAACTCGGAAAATATGTGAAGACTTCAAAAGCCACCCTAAAAGGAAGATACACATTGTACGCAAGAATGTGTATAGAGATGGATGTTTCTAGAGCACTCCCAGAAGCCATAAGTATGGAATTCAGGGATGAGGAATGGATCCAAAACATAGATTATGAATAGATCCCCTTTAGATGCAGAAGATGCCACGAACACGGCCACCTGATCAGAGAATTCCCTCTTAATAGTAAGCAGGAAGCGACAAACCCCAAAACACAGTAGGATGAGGAAGGTTTTATAACATCGAACCTTAGAAACAGAGCGAATAAAAAGAAGAATAAAACCTCAATAGGAAATAACCAAGAGACATGGAAAAACTTGGACGGAAGGGACCAAACAAATAAAGGGGAAGAAGATGAAAATGACTCGGTAAAATCTCAAGAAGTCAAAGAACAAGCAACAAAATATCCTACCAACCAGCCAAGTAACAAGACGACACAGGGGAGTTGTGCAACCCTGATGGACAAAGAAATAAAATATGACAACACTACCATGCAAGATGCAGAGGGATATGCAGATATGACCCCGAGTGAAGTAGGCATAGAATACCCTGATCTCAGAGACCTGGTGGAAAGAGAAGGGATAGACCTTCCAAACATGTTGGATCAATGGAAAAGGCAGGGAGTCGACAATGTACCAACAGAGAAACTTGACCACATCCAGTACCTGTTTCTCCTATGGGAAGAAGCCAAAGCCAGAGAAGAAAAACACACGCATGGGGAGATAGGACACCTATGAGTCAAAGTTGGCGAGGGACCACCAGAGCTCTCACCCAAGCAGACGAGGAGGAAAAAAGGTAAAAAATCAAATAGTGTAGCCCTACAGGAGCTGGGATCACTATTGAAGGTAAATAACTTGGAATATAAGAGGCCTAAACGGCCCAAGAAAGAAAAGAATCCTTATGACAAAACTAAAGTAGGAACAACTGGATCTTTGTTTCATTCAAGAGACAAAATGCACCACATAAAGAGTGGAAGCAATCAGTAAACAACATTCACGCAAATATAATATGGTAGCCATCGAAGACCACCAAATGGAAGGTGCCATTCTCACTTTGTGTAACCTACAAATTCTAAATCTAATAGTAGTCGAAGCAACCAGGCACACCTTAACGATATGCATGAAAATCATCAGAAACACAGAGGAGATTCTTTGCACTAATGTGTATGGGCCTCAAGGGTCAGAGGAAAAAAGAGGAATGATTTGAGACCTAGAAGATATAAAAACCCGAGCCACTAACCTCCATTGGATCCTAGCAGGGGACTTCAACATCATCACCTCACTTGTGGAGAAGAAAGGAGGTACAAGAAGATTGGATCGGGATGCGGATGATTTCTCAAAGTTCATAGACATAGCGGAGATGGTCGATCTTAAAACTAAGAATGGTCAGTTCACCTGGAACAATAAACAAATGAACCAGTATCAGGTAGCAACACGACTCGACAGATTCCTTATATCGGAGTCAATCATTATGCAGGGACTAACCTTAGATTGCAACATCCTTCCTTGGGGTGGATCTGATCATTGGCCATTACAACTGGAAGGAGGTTTCCAAATAACAACAAAGAACAGACCCTTCAGATTTGAGAAATTATGGATTAAACACTTGACTTTCAAGGAAAGAATCAAACAGTGGTGGCGAGAGGAGCAACCAGAGAAAGAGACCAAGATGTTCCAACTTTATAAGAAACTTAAGTACATCAAAAATAAGCTCAAAGAGTGGAACAGGGACACCTTTGGGAATATAAACCAACAGAAAAAAAAAATTAGAAGGAAAAATGAAAAACTCCAAGAAACCTGCATGCTCGAAGGCTATACAGAGGATCGGAAAAAGGAAGAGATCCAGATGGCGCAAGATTGGGAAATGCGATGGCAGCAGGAAAAAACACTCTGGCAACAAAAGTCTTGTATCTGATGAATAAAGAAAGGAGAATGGAACACCAAGTTTTTCCATAGAACAACCATGGCCAGAAGAGCCCACAACAAAATCCTGAAGATCAAGGACTAGGATGGAATCAAGCACAAATCACATTAGGAGATCGAAACTGCTCTGGTTAAACACTTCCACAAGATAGCCCAAAAACCCATCCAAGACAGAACGGAGGCCATTCAAAGGATAACCCAGCATATTCTATGCCTGGTCATAAAGGAACAAAACATCTTCCTAAACAAACCTATTACCACGGAAGAAGTTGACGAGGTGCTCCAAGAAATTCCCAATGGGAAATCCGTAGGTCCAGATGGCTTCACAGTGGAATTCTTCAAATCATGTTGGGAAATCATCAAACATGATGTTTATAAGGTAGTAGAGGACTCTAGAATGTTAGCCTGAATCCTTAAAGAACTAAACGCCACAGTGACCACACTAATCCCCAAATAAAATGAAGCCAAAACCCATGAACGGTACAGACCTATAGCGTTATGCAATGTGGTTTACAAGATAATATCCAAAGTCATAGCAAATAGACTGAAACCCCTCCTACCTACACTAGTCTCACAAGAATAGGCGGGCTTTGTGGAAGGAAGACAAATAATGGACAACATCATCCAGGCCCACGAGATCATTCACAGCTTGAAGCTTCAGAAGAGAGGGGGAATGCTAATACAACTGGACCTAGAAAAATCTTATGACAAAATTAGCTGGCAATATATGGTCAAAACCTTGGAAGCCTTTGGTTTCACCCAGCACTGGATCAACTGGATTGTCAGTCTCGTATCCACAAAAAGCTACTCGCTACTAATCAATGGATCCCCTCTCAAACCCTTCTAGCCTATGAGAGGTATTAGACAAGGAGACCCACTATCCCCCTTCCTGTTCATTCTGATGATGGAAGGCCTCAGCCAGAGCATAAAGAGTGCAACCGTAGCAAGGGAAATAACAGGTCTCAAACCCTTCGAAAATAGCCCTACATCAACCCACCAACAGTTTGTGGATGATACCTTACTCCATGGCATACCCACTGTCAAGAAAGCTAAAGCCTACAAACAAATCCTAGAATAATTTGGGGAAGCCTCAGGCACTGAGATCAACCATTCCAAGTCAATGATCTTCTTCTTCAATACCGACCCAGCTATCCAAAGGAATTTGACCAACATTCTGGGATTTGAATGGAAGACACTCCCAGCCAAGTACTTGGGGGTTCCATTGACACACAAAGTGTACAAAATGAAAACTTGGGAAGTAATAATAAACAAATTACAGGAGTGGGTAAAGAATTGGATGTAAAGGTCTCTCAATCTAGACAGAAGACTAATCCTAACCAAGTCTGTTTTACAAGCAATCTCAACCTTTATGATGTAGGTCTTCCCAACTCCACAGGGGACTCTCAGCAAAATAAGAGCCATCCAAAGGAACTTCCTATGGTGAGGTGTGTAAACAAATAAAACATGGGCCCTGGTGGCTTGGCAGAAATTCTACAAGCCAAAAAGACAAGGAGGCATGGGGCTACAGGACCCACAAGTGACCAATAACACCTATGGGGAGAAACTTGTTGGGTATGTGTTATATTCTTTGCACGAGTTTTAGTGTCTGAGAGTCTGTGCCAGGTGCGTAGGAGGGTTAGAGGAGGGGATGTTAGGCCCCCCCTCGAGGGGTGCAGGGGGGCGGAGCCCCCCGCGCAGGGGTTCGGGGGCAGCGGCCCCGAAAAAAAAATTCGCACCAGGACGACATATTTCTGGGACCACATGATATTTAGGTGGTTTTTTCGGCACATGGTTCTTTTGCCGATGGTTTTCTATTTCCGGTTAAGGAATTAG
>JZKD02S0487387.1:929980-942733 GCA_000966675.3 Picea glauca | reverse complement strand
AAGAATGTTGCAGATTCATTAACAAAATCTGTGAGCACTGAGAAGTTCTCTTGGTGTAGAGGATCCATGGGCATTGTTGCCTTGGATTGTTGATTATGTAACCCTGTAACCCCCTATGTGCAAAGAAAACAACAAGTGGGAGAATGTTCGGTATGTGTTATATTATTTGCATGAGTTGTAGTGTCTGAGAGTCTGTGTTGGGCGCATAGGGGGGTTAGAGGGGGGGCAGCTAGGCCCCCCCTCGGGGGGTGCAGGGGGGCGGAGCCCCCCGCGTGGGGGTTCGGGAGCAGCGCCCCCGAAAAAAATTTTCGCACCGGGACGACATATTTCAAGGACCACATGATATTTAGGTGGTTTTTTCGGCACATGGTTTTTTTGCCGATGGTTTTCTATTTCTAGTTAAGGAATTAGCGTTTTGGACTAATCCAGGTCATTGGGTTAGGGTTTTGGATGCGACTGCCTCCTATATGTATATTGTATTGTAAACAATGTAACACAATGTATGAATATAATATATGTTGGTTTTCCCGGTTTGGGTTTCCAGGTGAAAAGTCTTTGTGTAATGTTTGTATTTGCCATTGTATCTTTTATGTTCTTTTCTGAATATCAATTTGCAGTAGATATTGTACAAGGTTAGAATTTACAAAACTCTGGTGGCACTAGGTCAAGGAAAATACTACACCCTGGGTAAACCTATGGAAGGAAAAGTATGCCCTAGACATTCGTGACTAGGACAAAATCCACTTCAGAGGAACCAGGGAAGGGTCAACCATCTGGAACCTAGCCTGGAGCAACAAAGCCTGGATTCAAACAAAGCTTCTGGGAAATCAGGAATGGCAGAATAGACAGATTCTGGGAGGATGCTTGGCAAAAGAAATGAAAATGGAGAACCCAGACAGAGAGGCACTCCAATGGGAGGTAATATCCCAAGGTAAAATTAACATCTACCAGTACTGGAAATAGAAAACTGACCACAACAAATAGAGAATCTGGGACAAGATCACTCTACAGAACAATGATCCACCCGCAACAAAAATAAAAGAGGTGGAGGAGGAATTGGGAAGACAAAAAATAGCAGTCATGGAAGGAGAGGACCATTTTATATGGGGACAAAAAGACGGTGGGGAATTCAACCTGAAAGAAGTCTGACACTATATAGAGGACCTAAACCAAGAAGACCCAGTGAAACAGTGGGATAAGCTATGGACAGCCCCCAATGGCCAAAGATAAAAAATTTCCAATGGTTAGTACTTCACAACCGCATTCTAACTTGGGAAAACATAAGGAAAAGGGGATTCATAGGTCGATCAAGATTTCATCTCTGCTAAGCCCAGGAAGAAACAATGAACCATCTCCTGGATGAATGCACCTACACTGTAGATCTATGGGACTAGGCGGCAAGTATCTTCCACTAGACCAATAGGATTTGAGGTAACATTGTTGCAACCATCAATCTCTAGAAAGAGAACTATACCAAACAAGAAGAGGTGAACCTATGTTGGATACTCACCCCAGGAATGATCATATGGTCGATATGGAAGGAAAGGAACTGGCGCATTTTCAGAAACCAAAGTAGACCCGAAGGGAAGATCAACGAAACATAAATATCCATGACATGAGATACGATGCAGAGCCACAACTGCCAAGTAGGTAGAGTACAACCCATTGACCAAGATTTTCAAGTCCTATAGGCCTTCCACCTGAGCGGAGGCCACAACCCCAATCATTTCAGATGGTCACCGAAACTCCAATTAGGTGAGCGTAACTGGAAGCCAACACCTTCATGCTCCCTCAAGTTGAATTTAGACGGGGCAGCAAAAGGCAACCCAGGGTGAATAGGTTTGGGAGGAGTAATCAGGGACAGTAAAGGAAACATCATCCAGCTATATGCTGGGAGTCTGGGCAACTCAACCAACAACGCCATGAAATTTGGAGCCTTGGAGACTGGCCTAGAGATTCTAAGTTGGGAGGGGATGACAAACGCCATAGCGGAAGGATATTTTGCACTGGTGATCAACACAATAAGAAAACTCCAAAATGGCACCAAAATGGGCGAAATCCAAAGACACTGGAAATTGGCACACCTACTGTAAAAAATCCAGGAGCACTTGCAGACAGGGATCACAGTGGAGTTGCGTTGGGTTCAGAGGTCAGCAAATGGACTGGTTGACAGAGTAGCAAATGAGGGGGTGGATAACGAAGGTCCAGAATTGGACACAATCTGAAGAAACATCCCACAAGGTCGATTCCAAATAGATTACCCCCAACTTGCGAAAAATTACTATGGCAACAGTATTATTACGGAATATCACTTCAAGAATGGAGGTGTAGAAGGAATTTAAGGACACATAGGTTCCAAGAAGAACCTGATAGCCCACCAATCAAACCAGGTTACAAATGTAGGTACATATCACACCTAAAATGAAGGCATGACACCACGGTCCTATAAATAGAAAGAAGTATAGGGGTGACTCGTGGGAAATCAGAATTGATAACCAGTAGGTGACGAAGTACGAAGGACGAAAAGGTTCACCAGGGTCAAGTACAGGTACACCTCACCCAAGTATCGTTACGGGGTGGGGAAATGACTAGCGTACAGTGTACAAGGAAAAGCATTGGTGCAGGGATTACTGAAAGGCCATCAAGTGCACATGCTCTGGAACAGAGGACATGAACCAGAAGGGCCACCTTGATGAGTAGGCCAGGATTGCAAGGAAGAGACCGCAGTCGGGTTGGCTCCATAAAAACAGGTATAACAGAAAGAGAAACAAACCGGAGAAAATCAATTACAGGGGCCACCTCACATACCAAAAAGGGGTGAAGAGGAACAGGAGAATAACCCAACATAAAAACTACCATATGCAAGTGAATATGGTATGCATGAAGAAAACCAGCAGCAAGAGAGGCCCCCAGAGAACAGAACCTCCGCCAAGCGCCCGGAGGATGACAAGAATCGAACAAGTGGCTAGGGAAGAAAAGAGTACCTTCCTCATGCAGGTTGATACAAACAGAAATACGATCATCAAAAGATGGGAGCGAGAAATCAACAACGCTCGCAGGGGCAAAGCCTGGAGAAAACTAAATGAGGAAGCGGGGGGGATAAGGGACCCAGGAAACACACTTCCCAGAACAACCCTCTACCACAAGACGGTGGATGAAGCCTGGAGAACAAAAATGTTGATAGGTTAGATGTGTGTGGACCAGAAGGAAACCAACAAGACAGAAACCAGGGACCAGAAAAAGGTGCTCATAGGTATTCTGAATTGCCTCAACAACCTGGAGGCGAGTGCCAAAAGACTTGCGGAGGACCAATGAAGCCAGTAGGAAAAAATGGAGATACTGATAGGGAAATTCCATATTTATATTCATTATGTCCACCATATAGATATTACTCCAGCCGATAGAAATGGAACCCCAGCATGCATTAGAAAGATACACCTGGTGGAGCAGAGGGAGGAGAATGAGGCCAGGAAGGATGGTGATGAAGAGCACCCCATCAACCTGGACTATCGCAGGACCATCCCAGGTTAAGGTTCTCAGTGTAGGAGCTAACCCCACTATGCTTATTCTTTCTCTTTTTTTTGTTATGATGTCATTTTTCAAACAGGATTGTAGAGGTTTGGGTCAGTTTCCCATGGTGGCGGGCCAAGCCTCCCCCACTATATTAGACATTGCTCCCTTGGGACCCCGGATCTAGTTTTCATTTTAGTATATCATGGGAGTCCCTGTACCTATTTTGTATTATAATTTCCTTTAGTAATATATATTTTCACACTCATTTACGGAAAAAAAAAATAGCATTAAACACAGCCGAGAGTTAAATACCATTAACTCAGGAATGTATAAATGACAACGCAGTACTAGACGTCCATCAATAAATGAAACATACTCCTAATATGGTAACAAAGCAGACCCAAGGTAAGTTCGAACGCAGCGCAGTCAAAGGGACCAAGTGACGGGCACACAGGCGACTAAGGCTATCTTAAAAGAAAAATCGTGCCCATTACACACAACCCAATGGAACTATAAAATCCTTGTGGTTAAAAACATATAATCGTAAAGCCAGTAAATACAATTGCAATTCCATTAAAGTAGGTCGTTGTACCTTATTCACCATGGAATGTAATTATACATAATCATTGTCAAAGAGAAAGTAAATATAATTGCATTGTCATCTATGAAATCGTAACTGCTAGTAGTTGTAATCGCATTGCCAATTAATGAAGATGTGGTCAATTACTCACCATAGACTAGAATATAGGACTGTTGTTCTACACGGTCGAATGCACAGGTAAATTCAAGGTTGCAATCGCAAAGGGTAAAGGTGTCACCGCAATTCAGGGTTACAATTCGCAGTGGTATGGTGTTATAGCAAAATCGTGTTTACATATCGCAGAGGTAAGGTGTTACAACAAATTCGTTGAGTTTACAATCAAATAATTTCACTGAGGTTAAAACATTCAAGAATTTAATTTGTTGAGTTTATAACCTTATAAAATGCACAGAAATAAAATTTGTCTTAATCAATATACATTGGCATGTCTAAAACGAAAAGCAGGTAGCTTGTCGAGCACCTGGCAATCTAAACAAACTGACCAGAATAAAAAAAATAAAAAAAATCGCTGGGAAAAATTTCTCCCCCAAATACAATGAAGTGCAGCTGAAGAAGTGGCATATCGCTAGGAAAACAAACGAACAGCAGACTCAATCAAGAAATGAATGCAGTTTGGCAATGGAAAAAGCGCAGTCTTGACTAGTGGTGAAAAACGCAGACTCAATCGTCTTCAAGGTAGAGCGCAAAGGAAAATAAAACTAGTGAAAATCCAACAAGAAATAAAAACGCGGAGAAAAAAAAAAAACTTCTCCATCAACCCTAAAATTGCAGCGTTAATTAATCGCATCAAGGCGCAAGACAACACACTACCTAGAACATCCAACAGGGATAGACGACTGGAAAGAACCTCTTTCTCTCGTCATCCATGCACAGAAAAGCAGGGCGTTTAGATCCATAGGTCTATTAACACCGAAGTGACGATCATAGATCAGGCTCCTAGCCGACTGCTCAGGTGTGGACCGATGAGTTAGGGACGAAGGCATAAATATAAACTGAAAATCATCACAAATCCATAAAACCATAGGATGGTCAAGACATGCAGGGATCGAAGGCCATAGGAATCAATCAACATCGAGCCAAAGGCTATGGGGGAAATTTTAGTCATCAACTAGAATGCTAAGACAATCATTTTCTTTACCCAATTAAACATACAGAACTAAAGGCATAAATCATACTAACAATCTACCATGCAGAAATATAGGAAGTGTATCGTATCCCAAGTCGCTCACTCTGAGTTAATATCCTGTGTACTCCATGCAACTCCCGCTTGTCGACCGGTGAGACTTCACTGATACCTCCCAGTCAACGCTAGGGGTACTCTTCTTCCCCCTTAGCCCCCTGAGCCACAAAGGGGCCACACACACTAACAAGAGAATCAGCTAGCTCCCATCTCACCTCACAAGGCATAGCTACCACTCCTCACCGAGTTGGGTATCCCAACTCCCACAAGCTAAGTCAGTCAAGTATAAATTTCTCCAGTGTAACGTTACGCATCACAAAAGAGATCCATCATCCTCCTCATCCCTCCTTTATATAGATTTTCTAAGTCCATTACTTTCCCAAAATCCCTTTTAATTTATTGTTTAATAATTTAATTCATAAAAGTCCTCCCCGTGCATGTGTCACCCATCCCCTTCATTCCTCCATAAATTAATTAATTACCCTTATTTCCCTCACCCACCTAAAGTCATTCCTAGAATCTCTCCTAGGTGTCCCTATATTCCCTTACAAGTTTTAATGACTTTCGCCCTCATTAATTTACTAGTTGAGTTTAATTTAGAAAGTTCTTTAATGCTAGATACCTTACTAAGTTAGACTCTCTGCTTTTTCCTTGAGCTTCCCCTTTCTTTTTATGTTTCCCACTTTTTCCTAGTTTCCTAATTATTTTATATTTCCCTCTTTTCCTTTTCATTTAAAACTCAAATTGGTAGGTGTAGAAAATTAACTTTTTCCCTTTTTTCTTTTTATTTAATAAATGTTTAATTAACCTATGAGACAAAACCATTATTTCTCCTTTTTCCCTTTTTAAATTTTATCCCCCAAAAGATTTTTTTTTTTCTTTAAATTAAAAGAATTACTTACCCCCTTCTCGTCCATGATTAATGATGATTATCATTATTATATTTTTATTTTTATTTATTTTTTTACAAACATATTTTTCTTTTACCACAAGTTTCACCTAGACCTAGATTTTAATTTTCGAGGCTAGGCGACATTTTATTAGGGAAATTGTTTTAAATTTTTTTTCTTATCACATTATTCATCCTAAGGCCATCTAGGTTTATTCATTTATTAATTAACAACATGACATGCCCTTCAAGACGCACTAGGTGATCCAAGGGTGCCACTCACCTCCATTTGTTTTTCCTGCGCGATGTGCCCTTCAGGACAAACTACGTCCTCCAAGGGTGCCACTCGCCTCTTTCCATTTTTCTTGTGCGATGTGCCCTTCAGGACGCACTACGTGCTCCAAGGGTGCCACTCACCTCTTGACTGACTTGGTAGACATAAAAAAACCCTGGAGTCAATACTCCGCCAGGTGATCTTGTGGGAGACAAAGGGCCTCTAAGGAATAATGCCCTTGCCTTATTGTGTGCCCCTTAGAATCATCGTGAGCGACTGTCGCAGTCAGCCCTCATGGCATCGTGGGTCTTCTCGAAATAGGTAGTCGTTAACCTACAGTTCAAGCCACGGCGGGAGTGCTAGTAGTCTATGGCAAGGTTATTGTCCACACCTCTCCCTCAATGTCTCTGGTAGTCATGCATGACCCCTATACTCCACATGTGAGTCTGGTCGACAAGCTATCATCAGCCTACATCATCAACGAATCATGTCAGAAATATATCCATCTCATATCATCTAATAAGATGCACTAATATCACATATAAAACAATAAAACCCCAATGGTTCACTCCCCGACTCGATCCGGAGTCCATGGGTTTCCATCGATGCCTCTACATCCTCGAGGTCCAAAATTCTGCACACTTAATAAAACCAAGTCAATAGCACCTGTCTAAGTCAATGCAACAAAAAAACATGTCATCGACCCATAATGCCTCATAATCAAAATCAAATGTTTAATAGTATAATAATCCGGATCACTTGCGAGCAAGTGTCCTCAAAGAATAAGTTTGCTTAGTGTGCGCAAGAGCGGGATGTTACATACACCCCCTCTTGGTCTAAAATTCATCCCTAAGTTTCACAGTATAAGTGCTAAAATAATGTGTATCACAGTATCATAATTCTATGTATCAAAAAAAATTGGAAACTGCTGGCCCATATCATATGTGTCCCCCCAGGTCGCTGAGTGTGGACTATAGTTGTCCCACTAGACCTTGACCTGATCTATTGTTCGACGTCATAGTTGTCGAACGTGATGATCCAAGATGTGGATCAGCTTAGTCGTGAGTGCCCCCTCATCCGATACCTTCAAGGAACTCATGTCAATAACATGTGTGGGATCACTAATATAATTTCTCAAAACAGATACGTGAAAAACATCGTGCATACGCCTCAAAGAATCAGGCAAGGCTAGTCGATAGGCCATGGGCCCCTTCTTCTCCACAATCTCGAAAGGTCCCATGAACCTAGGAGAGAGTTTATCTCCCTTTCCAAACTTGATCGAACTCTTATGCAGTTTAACCTGCAGGAAGACTCGATCACCAACCTCGTAACTACAGTTGACATGGTGTGCATCGACATAACTCTTCTGTCGATCCTGCACTTCTTTAATCCTTTGTCTTATTGTTTTCATTTTCTCTTCCATTTATTGGATCACTTCTGGTCCCACCAGGACCCTATCCTCAAGTCGATCCCAACTCAAAGGCATCCGTCACTTTCACCCATAAATAAAGTCGAAAGGCATCATATTAATGGTGCTTTGGTAACTGTTGTTATAGACGAATTCCACTAGTGGCAAGAATTCTTCCCAACGCTTTTGTTGGTCCATCATGTACATGCACAACATGTCCTCCAAGATCAGGTTCATTCATTCGGTCTGCCCATCAGTCTCTTGCTGATATGTAGTACTGAAGTTAAGTTGGGTTCCCAAGGCCTCTTGGAAACTCATCCAAAATCGTCCAGTAAACACCGATCCTTGATCGGATATAATCCTCTTAGGCACACCATACAGCCTCACAATCTCACTAATGAAAACTCTAGCTATATTAGGTGCCTGATATATCATATGCATAGGAATAAAGTGAGAACTCTTCGTCAGAGTGTCTACTACTACAAAAATCAAGTCGTCTCTCCTTGCCATCAGTGGAAATCCAACAATAAAATCCATCGAAATAATCTCCCATTTCGATTATGGAATAGCGTGTGGTTGTAGTAATCATGTTGGATGTCTATGTTTAGCCTTTACCTGCTGACATTCTATACATCTAGACACATAGTTGACTATGTTTGCCTTCATTCCCTTCCAAAAGAATAAGGGTTTAATGTCCTCCCTCATATTTGTGACTCTTGGGTGAGCCATGTATACTTCTCTATGAGCCTCGCTTATGATCAAGCTCCTCAACTCGTCGTTCAGTGGTATGTAAATCCAATTTTTAAACCTCAATAATCCATCATCGTCAAACGTAAATCCTTCAAATCTTGGTATCATCACTGTGTTTTGTCTGATAAAATCCTTGACCTCTTTGTACCATTCATCGTCGCGTTGTAAAGTTATAATCCTTTCACATAGATTTTTCTGAAGAGGCAACACCGAAAATATGTGTGGTCTCTAACTCAATGCATCTGCCACTCAATTCACTATTCCTTTTATGTAAGTAATCTTGAAGGCATACTCACTATGCAATTCCGACCAACGTCGTTGTCGCACGTTCAGGTCGCTTTGCGTAAAGATGTGTTGTAGTCCACAATGGTCTGTCTTTAGTTAAAATTTCCATCCAACAAGGTAGTGTCTCCAACCCTTCAAGGCATAAACGATGGCTAACAACTCCAAATTGTGCATCGCGTAGTTCTCCTCATGCCTTCTCAGTTTCCTCGAGATGTAAGAGATCACTCAACCATATTGTATCGGGACTCTGCCTAAGCCTTCCTTGGATGTGTCATTGCATACCAAGAATTCTACATCCATGTCAGGGGCCTTCAGTATCGCTGTCATTGTCAACAACTCCTTGAGCCTCCAAAAAGCTTCCGCGCATTTCTCGGTCCAAAAAAACTTCTTCTTCTTCTTCTGCAACTCCATGATCAGATTTGATATCTTCTAAAATCCCTCAATGAACCATCGATAGTATCCTCCTAAACCCATGAAGCTACACACTTATAGGATGTTCATCGACGCAGGCCATTCCATAATAGCCTCGACCTTTGCTGGATCCACGGCGAAACCTTCGCCGTAGATGGCATGCCCTAAGTAGTGAATCTTCGATTGATAAAATAATCATTTGGACAACTTCCGATACAATTTGTCCTCTCGCAAACATTGTAGTACCAAGCGCAAGTGCTCGTCATGCTCCTCCGTCATCTGAGAGTAAATCAAAATATCGTCAATGAATACTTGGATGAACTTGTCCAAGTACTCGTGGAACACCCCGTTCATCAAACTCATAAATACATCTAGGGCGTTTGTCAGTCCAAACGGTAAAATAGTAAACTCATAATGTCCAAACCTCGTCTTAAAGGAAGTATTAGGGATGTCATCCTCCTTGATCCGTAACTGGTGATACCATGATCGCAAATCGATTTTTGAGAACATTGTTGCACCCTCCATTTGATCGAACAGATCATCAACCCTCAACAATGGATATTGATTCTTGATCGTTGCCTTATTCAATTGATGGTATTCAATGCAGAGCCTCAATGACCCATCCTTCATTCATATGAAAATAAAAAGCACACCCCACGGTGACACACTTGGACGTATCACTCCCAAGTCTAGTAATTCTTTCAGTTGCATTCTCAACTCCTGTAACTTTGGGGTCGACATCCAATAAGGCATTCTAGCTATCAGTTCAGTCCCCGATTTAAGTTCTATACTAAACTTCGATTCCCTCTCTGACGGAAGCCCGGGTAACTCCTCCAGAAAGACGTCTGCAAACTCTCTCACCACCTGAAGGTGTTCTATACCTTCCTTTACTCCCTTCTCGTTTAACGCAAGGATCGCATAAATCTTGCACCCGTTGCACATGCTCTTCCGTAGCTGCAAGGAAGAGATGAACCTGAGGGAAACTCCCTGTTTCTGACCTACAATCATGCTTCTTTGTCCCTCATCATTGACCAAGCTCAATCATTTCATCTTAAAATTGAGTATCGCCTCATGCGATTCCAACCAGTGCATACCAATCATGACATCATAAGATCCAAATATTGTGATGTACAGGTTGGCCCTAGTGACAAACTCTCCTAGGTTAAGGGTACAGCCCATAACCTTTCCTCCAACCTTCTGTTTGGCTCCTAAAGACATCTCTATGAAGCTAAACTCGTCCTGTTTGATTGCCTTTACATTAAAAAAATTTAGAGCTACACCATAAATGAAACTCTTGGTAGCACCGAGATCTATCAAAATACTAAGGGTCTAGTCAGCGATGGTACCTGACATCTCAAGAACAGTCGCATGGTGCTCTTCCTAGCGGTTATTCACCACTACATGAATCTGATGGGCCTTGCCCAAATCTCCCATGGTAGTGGGTCTGACTGATCCATATGATCTAGTCCTCTCCACTGGGCATTCGCACTGGTAGTGTGTCTCCCCACACATCCAACACCCCTTCCTCAGTCCAGTACTCCTGGTACCTGAACTAGAAGATGACGGCCCACCAATCTGGAATCCTAGTTTGTTCTGCTAAACAGGCCTAAACTACTACTACTGTGGTCAACACTATAGCTGATATTGTGGTCCCCGATAAGGTGTCTGCTGCTAAGGCATCAATCATCAAGGTGTAGTGAAAGTGGATCCCCTCTGGAAGCCACGATATCCTGGTGTATGTATAGCTAGTGTCTGATGCTACTATGCACCAGATGACACATGCCCTGCTGGTCTCACTAGAGTCCTACTCTGACCCCCGCTGATAAGCTCCTTCTATGTTATGAAGGCCTTCTGGATGACATCGTGCAAGGTATGAGGCATCAAAATATTAACCTTTGCATGTATGCTTCCATTAAGGCCAAACATGAACCTGTTGACCTTAAGTTTCTCAGTATTAAGATGTGGCGCATACTGAAGAAGCTCCATAAAATGGGCCTCGTACTCAAGAACCATACATCCACCCTGTCGTAAGGCGTTAAACTCATTGAGCTAATGCTCAATGAATTCCTCTGACAGGTACCTCTCTCGGAACCATTCCTCGAATAGTTCCCATGACACGTCTTTGACAACCATGTTCAGTTGCAGTAGGAGCGTCTTCCACCATAGAAGAGTGCTCCCCTTTAGTTGAAATACCACCATGTGGACCTTCATGTTGGAGGTATAGTCATGAAGTGAAAATCACATTGCCATATTCTCCAACCATGCCTCAACAACTGCGTCATCCGGGGCACCAAAGAACTCAAGAAATTTGACCTTCTTGAGTTCGCGGTAAATGCTACCAGTACCAACCGGAGCACGCGGTGGACCCTCAAGGGTTGTCGTCACCTTGGACTCATCTCTGTCCAAATGATTGATCAGTGTCTCAGACATCCACTGAAAATACCTCATCATTCCAACCATATCACCCACCGCTATATGCTCCTGCCTGACAACCTGTTCGTCTCCCTGGGGGTTAGACCCCTTAGGTGTGGATGTTATTGGAGGAATCGCACCTCCTCCCCTAGCACCCATCGTTTGCCTCAGTGACATCCTCTAACCATGATTACCTGCAACAATACAAGTCAACTCAATTAGAAACATATAATCAAAATCATATCAATGAATGTCATAGTGATCCCAAGTCGCAGGTTGAACCTTCTCTGATACCACATGTAACGACCCCTTAGTTACGACTATAAGTGAAGAAAAAGTGAAAATTATTTTTTTTCTTTTTTAGTCAAGAAGGCGATGACGACAACAGTTTAACCACACAACTGATGACAAACGCAAACACATAGTCTAGGAAACAGGAAACTATGACTCCACGCACTGGCACAAGAGAAACTGGGTGAAATGTGCATAGAACAACAAGGAGAAAATACTACCCGCCCGACGCAATCACGATCATGCCTACAATCTAAGGGAAAACATCCCCATCCTGACACAACAGCCTTGACGAACAAATCCTATAACCTCAAGGCATGCAAACACCATGCCTAAAGGTGTTCAACCCATGCACCAAATGCAAACTTACAATGCTCAATGACACTCACACGGAAGGCACCAACTCCGTCCAAGTTATCATTCGCCGCTATCCGATAGGGCACGTCATGATCCCCTCATCAAGAATCATGATGTGTTGGACAACTAAGAGAGGGGGTGAATCAGTTGTTACCTACTTAAACAATTATGCTTATTTTAAATTCTTTGCAGAGCACTTAATGACAATCACAATAATGCAAGGAAGTAAGCAATAGAACATTCAGCATCATTGTCACATATGAAACATACAGAGACAAATATTTCTTGAGGAAACCCATAAAGGGTAAAAACCTCTTCTTCTTTATATGATAAGTAATCTTTACATTCTGTACATTATCATACATATGAGCTCCAACTCATT
>JZKD02S0487387.1:910350-929930 GCA_000966675.3 Picea glauca | reverse complement strand
CATATGAGCTCCAACTCATTGTGAGGCTACAACCTATGTATTGCAAGATGCAACTTGCTGAGAGCACCAACTCTCTGTTTTCTCTAGCACCTACTAGAAGGAAGCACCAACTCCCCAGTTTCTCTAGCACCCACTAGAAGGAAGAACCAACTCCCTAAGTGTTCCAGTACCAACTGGATGGAAGCACCAACTTCTAGTCACACAGGCACCAATCTGTATAACAGAGAACAATAGTTCTCCCTTGCACCACCCTGCCACCCTGGTTTCTCTAGATGTAACCAGATGAAAGCTACAACTCCCTGTGGTCAAGTACCCACTTGAACCTCTTAGGACTACACTCCTCCCTAGCACCTCCCAACCTCCCTGAAATATAAATCTTTTCTATTAAGAATTATTACAGTGATATAAAGTTCTTCAATGGCTTACCGGTCTTCTCACTGTTCTGCTACACTGTGTTGCTCTATCTACATCAGTGTCTTTTGCACACTCCTTGTGATTTTTGTTCTTTTTCATTTTATGCTCTTTGCTCCATGTCCCTTCAATGCACCATTCCCCTTCTGTGCATTTCTACTACTGCACTCTTCCTCCTTCACACCTCAATCACACTCAACAGCAACACCCATTTCTTCTTTGTTCAGCATTCTTATCATCTCTCTGCACCTTGTGCATGCAATCTTCTTCTTCTTCATGCATCCTCTCCACCTCGTGGTGTTTTCTCCACTTCATTCCTCCACAGTTATCCCATATCCTGTGTGCCACGTTGTCTCTCTCTGTTCTACATCTCCTGCCCATTGTGAGTACTCTGCCTGATCATCATGGTAACTCTTTAGCTTCTCTGGCGGTTTCACGCCTGCATCCATCATCACTGGGTGTTATATAAAGATTCCTCAGCTTCTCTAGCAGTTGAGACTCTTCGTTTTCTTTGTCATAGATGAGCTCATCCTCTAGCAGAAACCATCATTTGTTTCTAGCATTTACACTGTGAAGTGCAACAGTAGCCCTCCGATCTTATTCAAATTCATCTGCACCATTGAATTGACTTCATTGAATCTTGTGTTCATTTCGCCATTTCACACTTCGACATTTAGGGATCCCTGTGGTAAATATTTAGTTAATCTCCATGTCTCGATCCCTGAAACTCTGAAATGGAGCTTGTCTACACTAGCTCCTTCCTCAATCTTCCATCGATGTGACCAATGGTTGTGACCACAGGCTGAGCCAAAACATGTTTTACATTTCGGCATTTTGGCAATCATGTTGTGTGGCATCTCGACTCTCCAAGTCACGATCTCTGAAACTCCAAAAAAGGAGCTTGTCGCTTCAAGCTTTTCTCTACATCTCTTCGACCATGTGACTACGAGAGGTGACCAAGCGCTTATCCATATAGTGCTTTCGTGATTTTTCTTTTCGACACTTTGGTGTTCCTGTGGTGATGAGTTCTTGATGCTCCATGTCCTGATATCCGAAGCTCCGAAATGGAGCTTGGTTGCACTAGCTCCGTTCATTTCGGCATTTCGCATTTCGGCCTTTCGCAATTTCGCATGTCGTGAATTCCTGTTGCGAGTTCGAGAGGTTAGGGAACCCTGTTCCTTTGACTTTACAGTCGGTGAAATGATGATCTATCATCAAGTGTCCTATGGACCCAATGGTCCAGATATTTTCATGAATTCGACACTTCACGGGCCTTCCTTGTGCCTGATTCGGGATTTCGGCGTTTCGCATTTCGCCGCTTCGGGAATCTTGTGATGAAGAGTCTCGTCACTTGACTCTTCCAACTCCTAGTATCTGAAGCTCTGAAATGGAGTCAAATCAACAGTCCACACCCTAGATGATTCGACGGTCCAGATCTCTTCATGATTTCGCACATTGCGATTTCGGCATTCTTGACGTGAGACTTCTTGACAACTCCACCTCCTGGTCTGTGAAACTCCAAAATGGAGTCAGCTCAACTTTTTGGCTTTTCGCACTTTGCAACTTCAGGATTTCTTTCGTGAGAGCCCTTGACATCTCCAACTCTTGGTATCCGAACCTCCGGTATGGAATCTTTGACATTTCACGATTTCGCATTTCGCGACTTCAGGTTTCGCGACTTCGAGACTCCTGTAGTAAGAGTTCTTGACATCTCCAACTCCCAGTATCCGAAATCCCAGTAGCTCGAACTTCGAAATGGAGTTAGATCAACGCTTCAATCTTGCCTTTTGATCATTGTTGTTCTTCCTTGCCTGCCTGTCTCCTGATCTTCCTTGTCTGTCTGTTTTTCATCATTGTTGTTGTTCTTTCCATCAATGACAAGCACGCTCTTCTTGTAAACATGCCAACATGACGTCCCCAGATGATATACACGTCAATAACCTTGGTGCAACACATCCCAACGGGACCAAGGATTCAAGAAAATCCAGTGCGCTATGATGCGAAACAAATGACAAGAAGACTATGCCCACACCCCAAGCATCCGGTCGACAGGACTCCTGAGGATGTTACTCAAAGAAAGAAAGAAAAAATGCAACTGTTACGTGACTTAGCCAACACCCCATTCAGTCATCAAGTCTAAACTCGTCAAAATTACCATCTAATTAACATTAAGTACAATCTAGCTCGCATGTCTAAATTATAAATTAGTCATAAATTTACAATCAAATTGACATTAAATACAACCAATTTAGCAAGTCTAATTACCATTTGTCCATCATTACCATCTAATTGACAAATTTAATTTAATCAATATTAAAACCATAAACTACAATTACCATCTAATTAACATTAATTATAATCTAACTAGCATGTCTAAATTATAAATTAGTCATTAATTTACAATCAAAATGACATTAAATATAACCAATTTAGCAAGTCTAAATACCATTTTTCCATCATTACCATCTAATTGACAAATCTAATTTAATCAATATTAAAACCATAAACTACATTTACCATCTAATTGACAAGTCAGTTTAATCAAGGTTAAAACTAAAGGACAAGTCTGGTCTGAGTTAGTTAAAGGAGATCTAAACAATTCAAGGTTGTCTATTCAATGAAGAGGTCGTCAAAATGCTAATAATTTGTTGTAAGAAGTAATTATAATTTACCAATGTTGCAAACTATTGCGTACATTATTCATGGGTTGTCAATTAAAAAAAATAGAAGACATGTAGATGACAAGTCACTAGGCCATCTAGGTAAAACACGACCTGAATTAGAATGTGTTTCAATCAATTTATAGAAGGGTTGTCAATAAGTAACAAGCGTTAAACACAGGTGAGAGTTAAATACCATTAACTCGGGAATATATAAATGACAATGCAGTCCTGGCAGGCCATCAATAAATGAAACGTATTCCTAATATGGTAACAAAGCAGACGCAAGGTAAGTCTGAACGCAGTGGAGTCCAAGGGACCAAGTGCCAGGCACACAGGTGACTAAGGTTGTTTTAAAAGAAAAATTGTGCACATTACACACAACCCAATGGAACTATAAAATCGTTGTGGTTAAAAACATATAATCGTAAAGCCAGTAAATACAATTGCAATGTCATTAAAAAAGGTCATTGTACCTTATTCACCATGGAATGGAATTATACATAATCATTTTCAAAGAGAAAGTAAATATAATTGCATTGCCATCTATAAAATCGTAACTTCCAATAGTTGTAATCGCATTGCCAATTAATGAAGACGTGGTACATTAATCACCAAAGACTGAAATATAGGATCGTTGTTCTACACGGTCGAATGCACAAGTAAATTCAAGGTTGAAATCACAGAGGGTAAAGGTGTCACTGCAAGTCATGGTTACAATTCGCAGTGGTATGGTGTTACAGCAAAATCTTGTTTACATATTGCAGAGGTAAGGTGTTACCGCAAATTCGCTGAGTTTACAATCAAATACTTTCACTGAGGTTAAAACATTCAAGAATTTAATTCACTGAGTTTATAACCTTATAAAACGCACAAAAATAAAATGTGTCTTAATCAATATACATTGGCATGTCTAAAATGAAAAGCGGGTAGCTTGTCGAGCACCTGGAAATCTAAACAAACTGACCAGAATAAAAAAAAAAAAAAAACGTTGGGCAAAATTTCGCCCCCAAATCCAACGAAGTGCAGCCGAAGAAGTGGAAAATCACTAGGCAAACAAATGAACAATAGACTCAATCAAGCAATGAATGCAGTACGGCAATGGAAAAAGAACATTCTTAACTAGTGGTGAAAAACGTAGACTCAATCGTCTTCAAGGTCAAGTGCAGAGGCAAATAAAACCAATGAAAATCCAGCAAGAAATAAAAACACAGAGAAAAAAAAAAAATTGCCATCAACCCATAAATTGCAGGGTTAATTAATCACATCAAGGCACAAGACAAAACACTACCTGGAACATCCAATAGGGCTAGAAGACTGGAAAGAACCTCCTTCGCTCATCATCCATGCACAGAAGAGAAGGGCATTTAGATCCATAGGTCTACTAACACTGAAGTGACGATCGTAGATCAAGCTCCTGGCCGACTGCTCAGGCGTGGAATGATGAGTTAGGGATGAAGGCATAAACATAAACCACAAATCATAACAAATCTATAAAACCATAGGATGGTCAAGACATGCAGGGATCGAAGGCCATGGGAATCAATCAACATCGAGCCAAACGCTATGGGGGGAATTTCAGTCATCAACTAGAATGCTAAGACAATAATTTTATTTACTCAATTAAACATACAAAACTAAAGGCATAAATCATACTAACAATCTACCATGCAAAAATAAAGGAAGTGTATCATATCCCAAGTCACTTTCTCTGAGTTGATGTCTTGCGTGCTCCGTGCAACTCCCGCTTGTCGACTGGTGAGACTTAACTTGTACCTCCCATCCAACGGTACGGGTACTCTTATTCCCCCTTAGCCCCCTAGCCGTAAAGGGGCCACGCACACTAACCATAGAATCAGCTAGCTCCCAGCTCACCTCGCAAGGCCAATCTACCACTCCTCACTAAGTTGGGTATTCCAACTCCCACAAGCTAAGTTAGTCAAGTATAAATTTCTGCAGCGTAACATTACGCATAATAGAAGAGATCCATCATCCTCCTCCTCCCTCCTTTATATAGATTTTATAAGTCCATTACTTTCCCAAAATCCCTTTTAATTTATTGTTTAATAATTTAATTCATAAAAATCCTCCACGTACATGTGTCATCCATCCCCTTCATTCCTCCATAAATTAATTAATTACCCTTATTTCCCTCACCCACCTAAAGTCATTCCTAGAATCGCTCCTAGGTGTCCCCGTATTCCCTTACAAGTTTTAATGACTTTCCCCCTCATTAATTTACTAGTTGAGTTTAATTTAGAAAGTTCTTTAATGCTAGATACCTTACTAAGTTAGACTCTTTGTTTTTTCCTTGTGTTTCCCCTTTCTTTTTATGTTTCCCGTTTTTTCCTAGTTTCCTAATTATTTTATATTTCCCTCCTTCCCTTTTCATTTAAAACTCAAATTGGTAGGTGTAGAAAATTAAATTTTCCCCTTTTTCCTTTTTAGTTAATAAATGTTTAATTAGCCTATGAGACAAAACCATTATTTCCCCCTTTTCCCTTTTTAAATTTTATCCCCAAAAGATTTTTTTTTTTTTAATTTAAATAATTACTTACCCCCTTCTCGTCCATGATTAATGATGATTATCATTATTATATTTTTATTTTTGTTTTTATTTTTACAAACATATTTTTCTTTTACCGCAAGTTTCACCTAGACCTAGATTTTAATTTTCGAGGCTGGGTGACATTTTATTAGGGAAATTGTTTTAATTTTTTTTCTTATCACGTTATTCATCCTAAGGCCATCTAGGTTTATTCATTTATTAATTAACAACGTGATGTGCCCTTCAGGACGCACTACGTGCTCCAAGGGTGTCACTCGCCTCCATCTTTTTTTCCTGTGTGACATTCCCTTTAGGACGCACTACGTGCTCCAAGGGCGCCACTCGCCTCTTTCCATTTTTCTTGTGCGACATACCCTTCAAGATGCACTACCTACTCCAAGGGTGCCACTCGCCTCTTGACTGACTTGGTAGACATCAAAAACCCCTGGAGTCAATACTCCATCGGGTGATCTTGTGGGAGACTAAGGGCCTCTAAGGAATAAGGCCCCTACCTTATTGTGTGCCCCTTAGAATCATTGTGAGTGATTGTCGCAGTCGGCCCTCACGGCATCGTGGGTCTTCTCAAACTAGGTAGTCATTAACCTACAGTTCGAGCCATGGCGGGAGTGCTAGTAGGTCGTGGTAGGGCTGTTGTCCACACCTCTCCCTCAATGTCTCTGGTAGTCGTGCATGACCCCTCTACTTCACATGTGATTCTGGTCGGCAAGCTATCGCCAGCCTTCATCATCAACAAATCATGTCAAAAATATATCCATATCATATCCTCTAATCAATTGCACTAATATCACATATAAAACAATCAAACCCCAATGGTTCACTCCCCAACTCGATTCGGAGTCCAAGGGGTTCCATCTATGCCTCTGCATCCTTGAGGTCCAAAATCCTGCACACTCAGTAAAACCGAGTCAATATCACTTGTCTAAGTCAATGCAGCAAAACAACATGTCATCGACCCATAACGCCTCATAATCAAAATCAAATGTTTAATAGTATAATAATCTGGATCACTTGTGAGCAAGTGTCCTCAAAGAATAAGTTTGCTCAGTGTGCGCAAGAGCGGGATGTTACACTTAGCTCATCTCGTGTGGTGTTGGAGGTTAATGGAAGGGGGGGGGAATTTGACAAAACTATGATGGATATAGTGGAATGAACGTATAGACATACTTTCCACTTAAAATACATAAATAAATCTAATGATTCCAAGAACCAAGTTATATCTAAACTATAGGAAGTGTGTCCAGAGAAATGGTCAATGAGACCTGTCAAACTTGCAATAGAAAAAACATACAACAACAAAAATTAATCATTCAAAAAGTAATATTCCTAAAAATGTTTTAATTCTAGAATATGTATATATTACTACAAAGCATTCCTTTATTAATATCAATTTTATTATATTTAGTTTTCATATATCAATATAAAATATTTTATTTTTTGCATGTTAATTTTTCGAGAAGATTATGAAAATACCAAAGGATCAACGAGCTAATATCCAAAATATACCAGTAGGAATGTCCAAAAACATGTACAAGGAGATGGTCGAAGAAATGGACATAATTGCATCGCAGGAGGAGCCATCTCAACAACAACATGCTTCAAATGTATGAAATCATTGAATTTTTCTATTAGGTACATATAAATATATAATTTAGCATTAAATATTAATTTTCAAGTATTTTCTTGCAGAAAAGAAAAAAGAATGGAACCCGTTCAGCACATAAAATAGGACGACAAGGAATAAAAGGGTTGATAGCAAAGTTTGTGAGTAATTGTTATTTCCTTATAATATTAAATTAAGATTTCATTTTTGTATATTTTAAGTTGTTTTACAATAKCCATCCTTGAATGTCTTCAAACAGGTGCTAACATACAAAGAAGAGTMAYCGGAAGAATTGATTGACATTGTGTTAAGTAAGGGTTGTGAGTATATGTTGGCATATCAAAAAWTAATTGTGGAATTTGTAAGTATGTATGTTGTTTTACTTCTTTCATTTTATAATTAATGRAACAAAAAAAATCATTTATATTAAATCTATGATTTTTTATGGGGTATAAAACTTGCAGGAAACAAAGTATGGAAATGTGCCAACAGAAGAGTTGTTGAGAGAAGGCATGAGATTTGGTTTTGAAAGAATGKGTATCATTCAGGACTCAATTATTTCTATGGTATGTCTCTTTTCAATTTACATTCATGTATATTATTTATTTCAATTTTCATTATTCTCACCAATGTAGATACACATATTACACTTMTTTTTTATTTTTGTAGATGGAACTTGAAGAAGAGGAAAACAATCGAGGAAATCAACAAAACATTCAACCAAATAACCCAAGTCATGGAAGTAGCTCGAGCACTGACAACAATTCCAGTGAAGAATGATGATCAATATATTTGGATATCAATGCAAGTTGTTGTATTTTTTGAAATAATTGTCTGTGAAAATCAGACATTTTGTTTAATGTAATGGACATGGTGTCTCAATTGAAAGACAACGGGTTACCAATGAGTGTCCCATTTTGTATGACAAAAAGCCTCTTTTTCATATATAATAAAATACATTTTATTTTATTTTATTGTGTTGTCCAATGTCGTTGTGAAATGTTACATCGTTGTCGGTGACGGAGTGTGTTGTTAAGCCACTCTGTGTTGTTAAAGTCACCGGTTCGAAACCTGCGGGGACAAAAAATCCAACCATGTTAAGGGTTGGTGTGGCTCAGGCCGGGTGCGATCCCCGGGTGATTTTGACGGCTTAGATGCCCCTGAGTCGCGGTTTATCAAGCCATAGGTTAATCGCGTAGCCAACAGGTCCCGCACAAATTAACAAACAAAAAAATAAATGTTACATCGTTGATTAAATATATGGATGATTAAATATTATAATGAAGATATGTGAAATTTGATGATATAACAAATTAACCCAAAGATCATATCCAAATGCACTACTCAATTTTTTTTATAGGAATACTATTACAACATATATGTCAATTTTTTTATGAATAATGGAATTAAAAAATAGCAATAATTCCACTGTCACAGGTTGATGTTTCTAAAAAGAGAAAATAAAAAGCGGTATGTTTAATGCTAAAAAGCGTCGATGCATTTAATGATAAAAGACATCGAGGTGATGTAATCAAATGTGCACCGGTGATGATATCTAATTAACCAACACCGATCATAATATTATTTTAACAACATCAATTATAATAATAAAAAATTGTCTTCTGGTGCATTTAATTAAAAAAGTGCATCGGTGCTTCTGTGTCATACTTCTGCATCAGTGCATTCTGAATTTCATGCATTGGTCAAGTTTGTCTTGTAACACATCGGTGCATGGGATCATAGATTTGACCGGTGCATTGTTGTTACTAAAGCACCGATGTGTTATGATTTATAAAAGAATCGATGCAACAATATTTTTTGTACATCCCTGGTGCTTTCTGTGAAATTTAAGGACTAGTGCTTTAAGTTTGAGAATGCATTGGTGCATGGTATCATAGATTCGACCGGTGCATTGTTTTTATTAAAGCATCGATGCGTTATTATTTATAAACACATCGGTGCCCCAATATTTTAGAACTTCCCCAGTTCTTTTAGTGAAATGTAAGCATTGGTGCTTTAAGTTTGAGAATGCATGGGTGTGTATACACCATGAAGTTCACCTCCTAGAAAAAACATGCACTAAAACCTTCGCTCACCCAGATTTTTTTAGTTATAATGAAGTTTTGTTATAATTTTTGACAATTTTTGCCAAATTTTCGCAGAATTGTTTTTTGACAAATTTTGCCAATTTTGTAACACTAAAAACATCTTCTATAACCTCCACTACAAGTTCTTTTCCTTGTAGTGTGTGGTGTTTTCTATAATAATTTTCACATATTTTGTTGTTCACTCAGATTTTAGGTTGTTTCCTAGGTCTACGTTCCTTGTCACGTAAATAAAAAGGAAATTACTTATAGTGCATTACTCTGGTAAAAACGGGTGCCAATCTAGTTGGTGAGAGAACAACGTAGGTTATACAATTCCAAATAAAAAAATCGATGATGTCGAAAATAACCACCAGGTGAGAGAAGCTTATAAAGTAAATTGTTCACAATAAGCTTTACAAATACCAACATCATATCGTTTTGTTAATCTAATGGTTTTTCTTACTTATTCTAATCAAAGTTGGTTTTGAAATTTTAGTTCAATGAAATTTGTTATTTTAGTAATTACAAAATATTATTTTGAAGTAATTCTAACTTTTAATCTATTTAAATATTTAAAATTACAACAATACTAGTTTATATTTTAGTGATTCTTCATCTTTTCCTGGCCAGTTTATTTTTTGGTTTTAGTGGTTTAGCGTCAGATACATCTCTAATAGGTTTAGAGGCAGACACATCATAAATATATGTTTTGTCATTGATAAGCGTTTTTTGGAAATCAACGATGTTTATTTATAATCTAAATTATCTTAGTTGATTTGTTTCCTTTAAACTAGTCCTTGTGATAACTAGTATACTAATTTGTTAACAAATTACAAAATCCTTCAAAAATATATGAGGTGAATAGTTATTAGTGATCATAATTACCTACGCATTATTTTTTGAGAAAAATCATTGTACTAAGAAGTTTCCTTCTATTCTATAACTCGTGAAAAGGGTGTGGGAGAGGAATGGTTTGTATTGTGTAGAAGCGTGTGTTAGTTATTAGTTATCATAATTAATATTCCTTCATTAAATGCAACCCTAACTTGGTCCAGCATTGATGGGAAAAAATTGAAACTAAAAATTAGTAATAATCACTTCAATTTTGTACCCAGTTTGTTGCCAGCAATTCCTTAAAATGCCAATTATCAGTGTATTGGTTCATGTTAAGATATTTGGGCAAGGTCTTGCTTGTAGTATTGAACACATCCCTGCAAAGGAGGGTATTGCACCATTCAAGGAGAAGAGACGATCCTACTCTGCATATTGCATCTTAATATTTTATATCTTCAATATGGATATCCTTCAAATTTGTTGTCGAAAATTAGTTGAAAGCAACTTTTTTTTTCCAAAATGTCTAAAAATTGATTCTATATAATGCTTTTCATACATGGAAATCTTGAGAATTTTATCAAAATTTTGGTTTATGTCTGAATTCATTTTTAGTTACCAAATAATTTTCCAAACCGAAAAGGATATTATGTTAAAATTTTCAATCTTGTGAGTTGCATATTGTTTATTTGTAATAGTGTTGGACATGCAAATTAAACATGTTATTTTAACAACTTTAGTGTGGTTGTTGAATGTTTGATGGGAACACTGTTCGATATCCCAAGTGCATAGTTGTACTCATCCATCGTATGTTTTGTTTTACCAAGATAGAGTATAATCATCATCCCTTATTCTAACATGACTCTGAACAAGACTATCCACATGATTTTCATAATTTTGCATTCTTTCCTTCCAATCCCAATATTTGGCAGTTACCCAACCTCGCTGCCATATATTAATGGTTTTCTAATTTACAACTTGATTGAGTGTGTAAAGGCCTCAATTATGAATATTCTCCATCAACTCATCTGGAAATCTAATAAAAAATTGGTATCCTATCCAAGGCTATATCCCAATCCTTGTTCATCATTTGCAACCCTCCATGTTAAATGGTGTCCAATCACAGAAAATGATACTTGTTCCCAATAACAGGAAATGCTCGTACAATTGTTGTCCAATGTATTTATATTATTCTTTGTTAAAGTGTCAAATTTCATTTTTATTTGAATGTCTGAATGTTGGAACCTGCTAGAAAGAGTCTTTACATGATTGCATGACTCTATGCCACAGCATATAAATTATGCTCAAGGAAATATTAAATAGATTGAAATTTTACATTGCTAATGTATCATATACCTTGATCTTTAACTTTGCAATCTTTAGGAATATTATCAATTAATAGTATTGAACGAGCTTGTGATTTTTCTTGGGTAAGATGACTATCATATAGAAAAGGATTTACAAACATTTTGAGCATCACTTCTTGATGCAGGAGAATCTCTCCAAGTCAGCCAGCCAGCCATGTCAGCGCGTGCATTCAAGGATGAAGAGAGGCATAGCGTTCATCTTCAATTTTGAATTTGAATGTAAAATTAATTGTCTAGGATGTTGAGCCATAGATTCGTGCCTTTGTGCCGCCATAGAGTAGATCGGCCTTAAATGTTTGTAAGGCTAAGATCTAGATCCGATTTGTGGACTAGACAGCCATTCAATGCCATTGAATAGGGTAGGTAGATTGGAGGGAAGAGCCCTAAGAGCCCCCTCAGGTAAAAAGATCTTAGGAGGATCTCATTTTGTAAGAGGAGAATAGAATAGAAGATAATCTGCGAGTAGAGAGAAGAAGAGAGGATCCGAGACCTTGTTACAGGCCGTGCTCAGGAACACCTTTGTAAACAAGCATTTGCCATTTTAATACAAACAGAAGCAGTTTTTTCTGCATGTATTTCTGTGTTATGTGGATACCTTGGCGTGTTCTATTTTATACTGTGGATTCATGTTGTAGATGTATGCTAGGCATTTGCAGGTTGTTTTGATTTTGGGCTTGAGGTTATTTGTGGTTTCATGCCAGGAGGGCGTGACGGAGTACTACAGTCTCTGAATATTAGTGCACAGAAGCACTTCTGAACTCTGCGGATTCGATCAAAGACGTGCCAGGTGGGCACAGGAACTGGAATCATCAACTTAGAGGAAGACCTCAAGGTTGATGAATATCTTGGAGGCAAGGATATATATGGAAACACAGTTGTAGATAGAATTTCTGAGGAGTTCTGAGAGCTCTACCAAGTGGGAATTGAGCATATGCATAGGAATGCATTTAGAAGAACTCTGTTGTGAGTTCAAGGAGAACTAGAATCACTGAGGATTTTGAGAGCTCTACTAAGTGGGTATTGAGCAGGTGCATAGGTGTACAGAAGAGTACATAACTGTCGAATGTTTTGTGAAAAGACACTCTGCCAGGAGGGCATTGAGACAGTGTGCAGGTTGGCACAGAGAAGAAGAGAACTCTGTCAAGTTCTGGAATTTGAAGGAGGAGTCCATTTAGGGATCTTCGCAGGGTTGTTGAATACCCTGAAAGACTCATACAGAGGTTGCTTGAGCAAAGGATAGTCAGGAGGGCATTCCCAATTCTCCATCTGAGGGAGAAAGAAGAAGGATTTATTTCCTTAAGGGGTTTGAGTATTTGGAGAAGCTCAGAAGAGATAACACTTTAGTGCGTGAAGACTTTGTAGGAGCGCAGACGTAAAAATCCTTTGAGGATTCAAAAGAAGAAGATTAGGAGGAATAGTGTTGTGGAGTACTCAGAGGGATGACAAAAGTCAAAGCCTCTAGTCTTGGAGAAAATCTTCCAAGCATCGGGAGAAAGCGCTAAAGCTCAGAAGGGAGCACAACTATCGTTGGATGAGCCGATAGATTCTGGAACGTTGAAGTTTCTATGTCCAGGGAGCAGTAGAAGGAGCACACAGAAGAGGAGACCGTGAGTCGTCGGATCTCTCTCAGATACCCGTTAACCATTGGATTGGGTGAAGATGCGTATATTTTAATCTCTGGAGTGCGCGCAGAAGATCAGTGGAACAGACGGTGGAGACACTTCATCAAGAAGTGTCGAATACCCATCAGCCATTGGATCAGGCAGAAACTGCACGAGGTTTAAACCCTCATAAGGAGAGGAGAAAGTCCCGAAAGGCATTAGCGCATTAGGATTTCAGCCATCGGGATATCGGAAATCTCGAAGACAGGGGATCGGAGATCTCCATGGTGAAAATTCCAGAATCAATCTGGTTCGTCCATCTATTGAGACACATGGCAGAAATCGAGAATCCGTCAGCCACCGGGGTTTTGAGTTGACAGAGAAATTGTGTCATCGGGGCATCGCAAGTCACAAAATCCCGAGATTGAATCAGGACCGTCTATCGGTTGGGACACGTGGTGGAGATCGGGAAATCGGCCATCAGGACTCATATAAGGGGGTAGTTTGACTTTGCGTTGGACAAAGTCCAATTTTTAATCTGAACCGTTCATTCGTCTAGGACGCATGTCGGAAATCCGAAGAAGACAGGGTTCGACATTTCGCGAATCTTGAGGACAGGAAGCACTTTCATTCCGGAATTGAAAAGTCTGAAATCTCGAAAGGAGGAAAGCTCCATTATGGGGCCCAGTTGACGTCATCTTGTCATATTGGGAAATCGGGATTCAAGAGATCGAGAGTCTCGAAGACAATTACATTTCGACATTCGAAACCCCAAATCTCGGAAAAGAGGTATGACTGTGGTCATATAAGGCAAGGTCGCGTGGACCACGAGTCTAACCTAGAGGGCTAACTGATGTTAGAGCACATCGGGGTTTCGAAGCCCAAAACCCCGAAAGAAATATAAGGCCACGGTCTTATGAGAATCGGTCACATGGACTAGGGCATAGCCAGGAGGGGCTAAGGCGAGAAAATCCATATCGGAAAATCGGTAAATCAGAGATCGGGGATTCAAGAGGACAGAGAACTCTTGACATCAGGGATTAGGAAACCCTGAATCCTGAAATCATATCTTTCCTATTGAGGAAGAGGCAGTGGTCAGAGTGCAGAAGACCGTGAGGCAAAAGAACAGGACCTGTGGATCGGGCTTTTAACAGAGATTCCACTAAGGAATCAAAGAGTCACTCTGGCTCAAAAAGGGGAATTTGAATTATCCTTAAGACCGGGAGGTCAGCGCAGAGACCTTTGTCGAGGCAGAGGGTGCATGTCTGTGTCAGGTATGGTATCAGGGCCTGATTCTTGTCTGTATATTTCAGGCGAGGGAGGCATAAGAGATAAAGAGCACTCTGATACACTGTGTCATTGATGGTATCAGAGCCTGATTCTGTCTGTACATTGCAGGGATAGAAGGAGGAAAAGAAAGAAGACAGAGTACTAAAACTCTGTAAGGATTTGTTTGCAGGTAGGCAACAGTCCATAGGCAGTCAGGAGGGTTGTAGGAGAGGCTGGGACACTCAAGTTTGCAGGAGTGAGTAGCAGGTTTTCCAGGAGAGCAGACAGAGACAACAACATGGCTACTGAAGGCCGTAAGTATGCTAGAAGGAAAAACTCAGATCTGTGGAGACATGAAGATATAGATGAAGAGCTCGCTGATATAAAGAAAGAAATAGAAAAGCTTGCATTGCGGATGCAGCAGAAAGCCAAACCACGGTGGGTGTATGAATGGCCCATGAAGAAGGCAAAAGAAAAATGGGCAGTCAAGGAGTTGATGGCTAGAAGACAGTGTAGGTTGTTAAGAGGATGGTTGAGGCATGTTGAAACCCTCGACGAACCTGAGGAGATGGTTCAGATATGTGAACCATAGACTAGGAAAATTCTTGTTGAAGAGAATGAAATAGGATCAGTTGAAGATCTCAAGAACTGCCAGGAGGGTAGAGAGGAAATTCGAAATTTCCAGGTGGGCAAAGAGTTGAGATTAGTTGAAGATATCACGGGCTGTCAGGAGGATTTCCAAGTAATTTCACATTGCCAACTGGGCAATGAAATGAGGTCACTGCGGGATCTCAAAGACTACCTGGAGGGCAGCGAAAGGTTTCCAGTTTGTTAGGTGGGCAAGGGAACAGAGATGGAATCAGTTGATTCCATGGATTGCCAGGAGGGAAGCAGGAAAATCCCATATTTCCAGGTGGGTAGGGATGAGCAGGTGAGTTTAGATCATCCTGAGGAGTTGACAGAGCAGATGAGCTTAGAGATGGGGTTGGATCAGCAGATGCAGCTGACAGAGGAGGAAGATTCATGTGGTTTTCCAAGCCATGTGAATGAAGATGATGACAAGTTAAAAACTTGCACCATCCAAGAGGAAGATCAGACGAGTCTTCTAATGATTGGAGGAATTGAAGTATTCCTACCATTTGCCCAGGGGGAGGCAAAAATATGTGTTATAGATGCAGCAACAATAGAAGGACAACTAGCTGAGACTGTCGGGGAAAACGAATTGGAGCAGGTATCTGAAGCTACCCAACAAGGAGATGAAGAAGATGAGCATTTTGAGGAGTGTCTCAATGCTTTCAGCCAGGAAGCTGAGGAAGCTGCAGCACTGAAGCTGATAGTAGAAGAAGTAGAAGAGAGTGACGAGCATTATGAGGAATGGCTCAATATTTTCAGCCAGGAGACTGAAGAGACTACAACCTGGGAGTTTGTAGAAGAAGAAGAGGAAGAGACAGATAGCATTAGATTTGTTGATCTGTATGAACAGATTGAATCCCTGGAGAGAAGGATGAAGGTGCAGAGCGTGCACATCCAACAAGTGAGTTTGGAAGCAGATGAAGAAGAAGGCATGGGAGATCACAGTGATCTTCCCATTTGCAGAAAATTTTTGCAGTTGGGGAGACTGCATAAACGGGGCCAACCAATTCAGCAGCTGGATGAGGTGATAGAAGACATCAGAAGGCTGATGGTAGAGTCAGCAAGGACTGTCAGCAAGGAGAGTTTGAGCAGAAGGAAGGAAGCAGTAGCAG
Source organism: Picea glauca (assembly GCA_000966675.3). Classification (NCBI taxonomy): domain Eukaryota; kingdom Viridiplantae; phylum Streptophyta; class Pinopsida; order Pinales; family Pinaceae; genus Picea; species Picea glauca. The sequence goes on along the minus strand of JZKD02S0487387.1, from coordinate 913,790 downwards.
GACCAAGAAGATGGAGTAGATGAACAGCTTCATAGATTTGTTTGGGATCCAGGAGGATTTCAACAGCTGAGATGAGAAGCTCATGAGCAGGAGCTCATGAATTTTGCTGCTGAGGAGTATGATGCAGGAGAATTTCTCCAAGTCATTCATCCAGCCATGTCAGCATGTGCATTCAAGGATGAAGAGAGGCACAGCCTTCATCTTCAATTTTGAATTTGAATGTAAAATTAAATGTCTAGGCTGTTGATCCATAGAGCCGTGCCTTTGTGCAGGCATAGAGTAGATCGGCCTTAAATTTTTGTAAGGCTGAGATCTAGATCTGATTTGTGGACTAGACAGCCATTCAATGTCATTGAATAGGGTAGGTAGATTGGAGGGAAGAGCTCTAAGAGCCCCCTCAGGTAAAAAGATCTTAGGAGGATCTCATTTTGTAAGAGAAGAATAGAAGAGAAGAGAATCTGTGAGTAGAGAGCAGAAGAGAGGAGCCGAGACCTTGTTACAGGCCGTGCTCAGGAACACCTTTGTAAACAGGCATTTGCCATTTTAATACAAACAGAAGTAGTTTTTTCTACATGTATATCTGTGTTATGTAGATGCCTTGGCGTGTTCTATTTTATGCTGTGAATTCATGCTGTAGATGTATGCTAAGCATTTGCAGGTTGTTTTGATTTTGGGCTTGAGGTTCTTTGTGGTTTCATGCCAGGAGAGCGTGACGGAGTACTGCGGTCTCTGAATATCAGTGCACAGACGCACTTCTGAACTCTGCGGATTCAGACAAAGACGTGCCAGGTGGGCACAGGAACTGGAATCATCAACTCAGAGGAAGACCTCAAGGTTGTTGAATATCTTGGAGGCAAGGCTGTATATGGAAACATAGTTGCAGATAGAATTTCTGAGGAGTTCTGAGAGCTCTGCCAAGTGGGCATTGAGCATATGCATAGGGATGCATTTAGAAGAACTCTTCTATGAGTTCAAGGAGAACCAAAATCACTGAGGATTCTGAGAGATCTGCCAAGTGGGCATTGAGTAGGTGCATAGGTGTACAGAAGAGTACAGAACTGTTGAATGTTTTGTGAGAAGACACTCTGCTAGGAGGGCATTGAGACAGTGTGCAGGTTGGCACAGAGAAGAAGAGAACTCTGTCGAGTTCTAGAATTTGAAGGAGGAGTCCGTTTAGGGATCTTCGCAGGGTTGCTGAATACCCTGAAAGACTCAGCAAGAGGTTGCTTTAGCAAAGGATAGTTAGGAGGGCATTCCCAATTCTCCATCTGAGGGAGAAAGAAGAAGGATTTATTTCCTTAAGGGGTCTGAGTATCTGGAGAAGCTCAGAAGAGATAGCACTTTAGTGCGTGAAGACTCTGTAGGAGCGCAGACATCAAAATCCTTTGAGGATTCGAGAGAAGAAGCTCAGGATGAATAGTGTTGTGGAGTACTCAGAGGGATGACAAAAGTCCAAGCCTCTAGTCTTGGAGAAAATATTCCAAGCATCGGGAGAAAGCGCTAAAGCTCGGAAGGGAGCACAACTATTGTTGGATGAGCCGATAGATTCTGGACCGTTGAAGTTTCTATGTCCAGGGAGTAGTAGAAGGAGCGCACAAAAGAGGAGACCGTGAGTCATCGGATCTCTCTCAAATACTCGTTAACCATTGGATTGGGCGAAGACACGTAGAGTTTAATCTCTGGAGTGCGCGCAGAAGATTAGTGGAATGGACGGTGGAAACACTTCATCAAGAAGTGTCGAATACCCGCCAGCCATTGGATCGGGCAGAAATTGCACGAGGTTTAAACCCTCGTAAGGAGACGAGAAAGTCTTGAAAGGCATTGGCGCATCGGGATTTCAGCCATCGGGATATCGAAAATCTCGAAGACAGGGGATCGGAGATCTCCATGGTGAAAATTCTAGAATCAATCTGGGTCGTCCATCTATTGAGACACGTGGTGAAATCGAGAACCCGTCGGCCACCGGGGTTTTGAGTTGATAGAGAAATTGTGTCATCGGGGCATCGCAAGTCGCGAAATCCGGAGATTGAATCAGGACCGTCTATCGGTTGGGACACGTGGTGGAGATCGGGAAATCTGCCATCGGGACTCACATAAGGGAGTAGTTTGACTTTGCATTGGATGAAGTCCGAGTTTTAATCTGAACCGTTCATTCATCTAGGATGCGTGTCGGAAATCCGAAGAAGACAGGGTTCGGCGTTTCGCGAATCCTGAGCACAGGAAGCACTTGCATTCCAGAATTGTGAAGTCCGAAATCCTGAAAGGAGAAAATCTCTGTTATGGGGCCCAATTGACGTCATCTCATCATATCGGGAAATCGGGATTTGAGAGATCCAGAGTCTCGAAGAAAATTACATTTCGACATTCGAAACCCCAAATCCCGGAAAAGAGGTATGACTGTGGTCATATAAGGCAAGGTCGCGTGGACCACGAGTCTAACCTGGAGGGCTAACTGAAGTTAGATCACATCGGGGTTTCGAATCCCAAAACCCCGAAAGAAAGATAAGGCCGCGGTCTTATGAGAATTGGTCACATGGACTAGGGCATAGCCAGGAGGGGCTAAGGCGAGAAAAGCCATATCGAGAAATCGGTAAATCGGATATCGGGGATTCAAGAGGACAGAGAAATCTTGACATCGGGGATTAGGAAACCCCGAATCCCAAAATCATATCTTTCCTATTGAGGAAGAGGCAGTGATTGGAGTGCAGAAGACCGTGGGGCAAAAGAACAGGACCTGTGGATCGAGTTTTTAGCAGAGATTCCACTGAGGAATCAAAGAGTCACTCTGGCTCAAAAAGGAGAATTTGAACGATCCTTAAGATCAGGAGGTCAGCACAGAGACCTTTGCCGAGGCAGAGGGTGCGTGTCTGCGTCACTTCTTAACTTAGTGTTGACGGGCGAAATTGACCGTCCGTCAACTGGGAGAGTGGAACCGGTTTGGGGTTGTCTAAATAACCCAAGCCGTTTGGAATGGACCACCCTGACGAGTTTAACGGCTCCATTGGCCGCTCTAAGGTCTCCTATGAAAACCAGAGAGAAATGATCTGAGCTAAGAAATCTTACTAAAATAAATAAAACAAACTAAACTATAACTGAATACACGAAACTAACTAAAATAAAGGAAACTAGAAACTAATAAAGCAAACTAAACTAACTACACTAATCTAACTATAAACTACTAACTATTATATATACAAGATACTAATTATGATTATAATAAATCAAATCAACTACCTAATTAGCAGCTACGTTATTTCTTATTCACAAATGCACACTATAAACAATCTACAGATTTGATTAAAACCTGCAAAACTCATGTATGTTTTGTCCTAAGACAGCCAAGAATCTCTTTTTTTTATTTTTATATTTTATGAAAAAGAAATAAACATTACTGAAATTAAACAATCTAATATAACTACTGAAATTAAACACTCTAATAT
>JZKD02S0487387.1:899566-910340 GCA_000966675.3 Picea glauca | reverse complement strand
CAACAAATGCATGACAGAGCAGGTCAACAATGTACACAGAATTTATGATCATGCCATATAAATGGGTGAAAGTTATACCAGCAAGATTGTTGAGGCTATGCCAATTTGGAATTGAGGATTGTCGTGGCTGACTCGAAATTCTTGAACAGAATTGAACCAGTTGTTCGTTGCTTATTATCAGAGGGTTCCACCTTCGCGTTATGACCAGTGATCTTTGCCACTTGGTTTTCCAAATCATGGATTCTAGATTGCAACATCGGCACATCCAAGTAGTACCTCTCCAACCACAATCCACACTGATCGCAAGGTGGAACAGTAGGTTGAACAGAAGGGGGCTTCGATGAATCACCGAGGGTTCCTTGAGGTAGTTTAATACCAGGAAAATTAGGATCATCCCGCAGGCAGGGTGGCAAATTCTTGACAAAGGCGTGAGGAGGTTTGTCACACAAGCCTTTCGAGTAAGGATACTCATCGGCAAGAAAATGTTCAACTTCTGAATCAGAGTCTTCGCTGACCACGATAGGCTCTGATTTGGCAGGGGGTTTAGGCTTATTTCTCGCCATGCGAGATATTAACCTAGCATTTTTATTTCCTTTAGAATTAGAACCAGTTTTAGCTTTAGGCTTTTTGGTTGTGGGCTTATCAATTTCAACCTGTTTAGTCACAGCCATAGGCAAAGTCGTAGGTGGGTCGGGTAGAGGTTTGGGTAGAAAAACGCTATAAGGCACAGGAGGAATAGGCTGGGTTTCGGCCACCATGGGTTTATCAACCTGCGAAGGGTCCGATTCTTCGAAGCCATTACGACTGAGAAAATCATCCCAACAATCACGACGTAACCCTAACTCGTAAACCATAATCATTTTAATCAACCCCAAATGGAAGAGGCTGGTATCGGCCTGGCTACGCTTGTACCTTTTAGCCATCTTGAACAAACTTCTATGCAGGTAGTGGGGTATACTAAGTTTGAAACCCATAAAAACCATCAATAGATGAAGGTGAAACAAGAAAATGAACCCGTACCTGCCCTCACAAGTAATGAATTGCTTGATTATCATTAGGAGATCATACCAGCGTGGTTTCAACATTTTTGAAGGCAAGCCTTTGTCGCAGGAGTTCACCGTCCGAGACTGGAATAACAATGTCCACGGGACATCATCCACCTTGAAACTTTTGGACCAGTTTTGTCCCATAACAGGCAGGTTAGTTTCCAAGCTAGAAAACTGTTCACTAATTTCAAATTGAACATCTCCAACTTTGGCTCGACAGCCATCGAATGATAATGCAAATTGCCGAGCCACGATAGGATTGTAACCATCGTACTTCTTTATAAATGGGAACCACCCAAACTTTTCAAGGTCGCTATAAGCGCCATCAAACATCAGCAACGCTTGGCACCCGTTGGGCTCGTCTCTTACGAAAGGAGCCATGGATTATGTTCATGATAGGGTTTGGTTTAAACCATACAACACGCAGGAGTAAAAACGATAGGGATTAACAGCTGCAGGCGCTCAAAGGGGTGTGAATCAATGTAATGTGTGCGAAGCTGGTGGGATTACCACCGCCATGCAGTGCATTAATGGCTAGGTACAGTGCTTTCCCATCAGCAATCAACACATTAATCGGCCAACCCAAATCGGTGTACAACCATGTCAACGTGCCATCGATCAAACGTAAAACAAATACCATATGTTAAATTCGTGCGCCAAGTGTATAGTTCGATCCAACATGGCATCCAAAGTGACAAAGGTTTTACCAACGCGACAAGTGTAAAACATTGCCACTCCAATATGAAATCAAAATGATATATGACCCATGCGTTTTTTAGCATAATCAAATTGTAAAAACATTGCAACCAATGACCATATGAAAACGATAAGTTAAGAGCTCAAAACAATAAGAATCATATCATATATAAAACCAAAATCAACCATGACCCTTATGAAATTAAACATGACTCGTAACTTAACATTTTCAATACTTTACCAAAGAAATCAAGTTGTGCAATCAAAGTGAATGGATATAGTCTGAAAGACACTCGTAGTCATACAATAAACCAATGGTAAAGTGTCTTTCACAAAATCAAATAAAAGATTACGACAGTCCAAACAACAATGGAGGAGTTTTCACACTTTCAGTTGTGAAAACTGAATCGAAATCAAATTGCAATTGTCGCAAGAAATGAAACAAATGTATAGTTGAACAATGCGACGATGATTTGCCGTTTAGAAGACAATTGGTGTAGGCAGCTTTTTAGGGTAATTAAAAAAAAATTAATTTGCTGCCAACACTTAGTAGGCTATTGGAAAAAAATTCTATGGTTGTCTTTATGGCTTCCAAACAATGGCATGGAGTGTATGCTAGCCTTTAGAGTCTCTTCAAATACTTTTATTCACGGGAGGTAGTGTTTGAGAAAAATAGGTGGTATTAGTTACAAGCATTGGAATAATTTGAATTGTGAGTTTTCATGAAATCAATTATGCACTCAAGTTGGATTGATGAATACACTTGTTATGAGAGTAAGAATCCAGTATACCAATGATTGGTTATATATTGGGATTAGACAAGGATAATTACTAGGTGATGAATAAATCATTGTAGTTTAACCATCCCTTCATGTATGTGGATAAAGCATGTTAACCATCCCTTCATGTATGTGGATAAAGCATGTTAACCATCCCTTCATGTATGTGGATAAAGCATGTTAACCATCCCTTCATGTATGTGGATAAAGCATGTTAACCATCCCTTCATGTATGTGGATAAAGCATGTTAGAAAACTTAAAATATTATTACCTAGTGTCCATTTGGGCTATAGCAATCCTTGGAATGAATTGATTAAGGGATGCAGGGTGACTTTATCACCTTGGGAAAGATCCAAAAATATATTGAGCACTACAAGATAGAGTAACAAAGGAGTGAATTAACAATAAATACACTTGTTAATGTCACAATAAACATGGAAATTTGATTTGGACCTTGATGATTTAATGGCATTAATATCTTGTTGTAGAATTCCATTGCTTACTAAGAATACTTTCCTTAATTGTGGTGGATTTAGTTGATTGGGGATTACTTGAAGAGTGTATTAAACCAAGAAAATATATGAAAACCTTAGCGTATTGACCTTCTTTTTGAAACAAGAGGAAATTATTTTTGAAAAACAATGGGTATCTTGATGAGAAACTAGCACTCATAGTATTAATGATCCAACCTAGGCTGATAAACTTAAACCAACAAATCCATGGGCTAGATGGATGTTTTGATGATAAAATCTAGTATTCACTATGTATTTATGCATGTTAGTAAATTTGATTTGTTGATGAATCATCATACAGACGCTCTTGATATTTATTTACCCTGCATATGAAATATTTAAGATGATTATAATTTTCATGATGTTATGTTATAATGTTATGATGACATATGTGGTTCCATCTATTATGTTGATGCAATGTTATATATTTGATAAAGTTATGTTGAGGTTAGATTTCTTATCATAGTATCTCCCGATGTGATAACATGATATAATTGCATGTAATTGTTTTATGTTAATATGGTTTATGATGACATGCGAAACCATGTGGTGATAACAATGATGTTGTATTCTCGTGATGAAATGAAAGATTTAGCATGTGGATTCTTTCTTTGAGATGTTGATATTATGACTAATGCATTGATTGCATGTTGTGAGGTGGTGATTGTCAGGAAATACATGAGTGGACAAGAGGGATGGTCTATTTAATGATCTCATGGGAGACCATAACCATGAAGAAGAATATTGAAAATAACATGTTATGGGTTGGGGAAAACTCAATCAACCACTTATGCCAGTGATTCTTATGCCTTGTATTGAAGTTGTAATTTCAAAGTCCAGAGAACGGACAGAGTGTTGTTCTCCGATGGAATTGTGGGATTATACTTCAATGTCTGGGGTTCTGTACGCGAGGGAGTATAAGGAGGGAGTTTTGGTCCATAATTTCAAGATGCCTTGGTTTGGTGCAATAGAGCCTTGATAGACTAAGATGTCTAAAGTTGTGAAGAACTGCTTGAGTTTTTCTTGCACTTATTGGGAGCTTTCGATGCCTAGGACTGTGTACATAAAGGAGTATAAGGAGGAAGTTTTGGTCTAGCCTTTCAAGATGCCTAGTGTACATAAGTATTGATCCAAATTCCTTCTTAGGAAGATGAGGTTTGGTGCCTTATAGAATTGATAGACTGAGAGGATTTAAGCTTGGTTCTGAAAGTTGGGAAGAACTGCTAGAGTGTTGCTCATGCTTCTTGGGAGCTTTAAATTTCTTTTGTGGCCAGTGACCTTATTCTAGTTCAAGAGAGGATGATTTGGAAGATATAGTTGGGATAACATAATCAAAGTTAACTTTGGGATGAATTTCCTTGAAGGCGGGGATTATGTCATGCCCCATGTTATTATTATTAAATCAACAATAATGATAATAATAAGGAAGTATAATGATTATATTTAAAGGGTAAAATAAATAATGACAATTTATGAATAAACCCTAAAATTTAATAAATAATTAAATAATGGATCATAGGGATCGGGTTCTTTAACATGGATGGATTCTATATAAGGAAGGAAAAGAAGGAGAAAAGGACATCTCATTTTGCTTCGGAAATTTGAGGACAAGGCTAAGAAGAGTTGGCGTAGTAGTGGATTGAGGGCTCGATGGCTCTATATTGTGATGATTGAGGGGTTGGTTGGGAGGATATTTGTCCCCCATTTTCTATTGTGGTTGGTCAAATCAAATATCAACGTATTTATATGTTTTTGAAGTCACCAGATTATAGGTACGTGGTTTCCAGGTAAGTTACTCACCACATACTCCTTGTAAGTTATGAAATATTGAATCATTTATACTTATTTTATCAGATCTAGTTTGTAAATATGGTGTTTACCTATGTATTTAGATTCTTTATATTTATGGTTGTGACAACAGAGGATAGCAAACTCAAGAGAAGAGCCTCTAAGTGATAAAGAGATGGAAACCCCAAATTTCATATGCTAGTAGCAACCTGTGAATCCCTATATGTTGACCTTGTATTAAGCCTCAAGTATTTATAAATTGGAAACCCCAAATTTCCACCCATCCAAATCCTTCTTGAACTTAGTCTCTCAAGTCATCTGAATCTCGGATTTCTAGCTGTGGAACCTTGATATGCACCATTAACCTTGACCTAGATTCAGAACTAAGCCTTATTTTTCCTTACCACATCCAGATTTGTATTTTGTATATATGAGATTTTACATATTTTTATTTATTTTATTTTATCTTAGAGGTGTATTTTATTTATTTTGTTTTTTACATTTTATTTTTATTATTTTGTTTTTATTTCATTTTTATTTTTATTTTACCCATTGGTTTCCAAATCCCTACATGATTTTAAATTTCCCCCTTCCTAAATCCCATGTATATTTTACTATTATTTTAGTTTGGATTTACCATATCAGGAACGTTCCACATTGGGACTTTATCGTCGGACTTTCCAAATGGGGAACTTTCAAATCGAGACTTTATCATGATGCACCATGGGGTGTATATTTAATTATTTTATTATAGGAATTATCATCGGGGAATTACTTTGGGGGAATTGCTTTTACATTGGGGAATTAATTTTAAACTAGGGATTAACTTTGCACAATTTCTCCGAGATCCCAAAGGCCCAAAGTTGTGGTTTATTATTTCTTTCAGGATTTTATTATTATTATTGTTATTTATATTATTATTTTTTTATTCATATTTCATTTCTGGTTTTTTTTCTATTTCATTCCCAGGAAAATTATCGATCCAATCGAACTATGAACATTCGACTTTACCAACTATTTCCATGACTATTTTTTTTCAATATTGCGAAATCAATTTTCGGACATGATCCATCAGGATACAACCATTGCATTTTACCTCATCAATTTCCTACCATCAGATCAAACATTAGCCATCAAGGATTTCTCATCAAGCTCTCACCCATCGGATTTCTCATCACTTTATTATTTTCTTTATTTTATTTTCGGGGCTTAACTCATCGAGTTTGCACCATAGTTTGACTTACCAAATAACTCGATCATCAGGATCTTACCATCAGACTTAGTCCATCAGGTTTTTTACCAGTGCGCATTTACCAAATAATCCAACCATCGAAATATGGCCATCAGACATGAGCCTCTGAAATGTTACCATCAATTACCTTTTTTGAACTTACCATCAGTTACTATCCGAATTTAGTCAATCATCATTTGAATTCACAATAAGTTACACATCTGAATTATTGTTAGTTACCATCTGAATTCACGTCCAAAATTAGTTTTCCCACATACCTTTCGCACTTTGATTTTCGGAAATTTAATTTTTTATTTTAGATTATTTTAATTATTTTGGGGTTCTGACATGATTTTCAAGATTTGATTTTTTTTTTTTTTGTACGTACTGTTGCAACACATATAGATTTATGAACCTTAGTATTTAAATAAATTATGTTTCCATTTAAAATAAAATAATGTGCGCTTGATTCTCTTCGTTGATGAAAACTTCCATCAAATAAAATGATCCTAATCTCTTAGAAGTTATGGAGCCGCCTACTCGTTAAAGAGTCAAACGTCTATAGAATACTTAGGAATTTTGGGTTTCGGAGTTTTGCGCTTCATATGTGTTAGCATACCTCACCTTCAAAGTCCTGATATATGAAAGCCCGAAATATCTAAAGCGTTAAACCTGTTTAATTAAGGATTAAAAACGATTAAGGATTAATTAATCACATCGTGATTTCTCATTTCGGGGATCCTGGCTCGAGCGAATTTCAATATCCCGAGATCCAAAACCCCAAAACATTTGAGGTTAAACATGATTATTTAAAAGGATTAAACATGATTAAAATTAATTAATCACATCGCAATTTCGCATTTTGGAAATCACGTCTTGAACTGTTATAAGATATCCCGAGATCCAAAATTCTAAAATTTACTTAACGATAAGTGCAATTAACTAATACATTAATGATGATTATCTCGTGATTAATATTTCGCTGAATCATAACGCTGATAAATTCAAATTTCATCCATGCTTTTCCAGATCATAAACCACCAAATGTTAATGGCATTAATAATCGAAGGTATGCGTAAATTGATACTCTTCTGGTGAAAAAGATATTAAAGTTTAAACTCTATTTGCGTTTTCACATAACAACAAACTTAGCAAGGTAATAAGTTTGTGCATTTTATGTGACATGTGACACTGTGTTGGATTTACTACTATCATGGCTCTGTAAAATATAGTTAAAGGGATTGGTGAAAGTTCTAGCCAGAACACAAATGTCTTTTCCGACACTTCACCCTGAAGCATAGACACCATTAAATCCTAGATACAGGTATTCAATATTCTACAGTATGAATTTGTCAACTACCCAGACGATTCAAGTGACGAGGAGACACAGACCCTAGCTACCAAATACAAAATTGTTTCCCAATCAGAGCTACCTAAGATAGCAACGAGGCCTAGCCTCATGCATTACAATGATATGATTGGTTGGGCACTAGAAAATGTTGATATCCCAACTACAACCATCTTCAATTCACAAAAGGCTGTGATTGGGTCTTTACGGCCAGAACATTTACAGGTAATGTACAAATTGTCCCCAGCACCCAATTTTATTTACAATGCCAACTTCCTAATGAACTTTGACAAGAAGGAATGCGCCCAATATGGAAGAAACCTACCCGACTTAATTAAGTATTGGTTCTCTAGCCCTAAGAAGTTCAGAGCCGACTCCCATGGAATATACGCAGTTTCCACACTAGAGCCTCATATGATGTATGTAGCAATGATTATGTGTAGACTTTACAAGAGGGAAAACATAGACCAATTCTCGTTACCATGGGTGCTTATTATGCAGACAGTAGAAAACGTGTGTTCTTGTGATTGGGCCAAGATGTTGTCAGACAATTTGGTTAGGGAGATTACAAAATATCAATCACTAAAAGCCAAGGGCCAACCTGAACCATTTTTCATGTCGTCTTACATCATGGACGTCATCTATTTTATGACACCTTTTCCTCTGATGGGTTGGAACTAGACTCCATCTAGTGTCGAGCCCATATATGTTTATCATTCAAAACTTTGGGAAGATAAAGCCAAATATTTCTTCTACAAAATCTGCAACTGGGTGGTAGTGCCAATGCATACCACTATATATGGCTGCCCACCTCCTAGGATTTCTGACAAAATAGTGGCTAATCTGGGCAAGATAGTTGATTGGTACATTGAAGAGAATTTCTCCTATATTAGGGTTTTCAGTTGTTCAGTTCCTCCACATGCTCTCCCTGAATTTTTACCAGATCGATTGGTGTGTCGCGAAGTAGCACATCAAACTATGCATGGGGGAATTAGTAAGGAGATGAAAGATGTACAGAAAAGGGTATGGACCTCCTTTCCCATGCAGATTGGTATGTTTTCTCTATTGGATTTTAGCCACTCGAAATTATAAGCCATGGTTCTGGAAGAAATCAAGATGGTAAATATCGAATTCAAGAAGCATGATCCATAGAAGGTCATAGGTAATCACATGGCCCTCTACAATTTGAAAAGATATGAACATGAAGATTCTCCTCAAGATGAAATATTTTTAGGAGAAAGGTCCTATTAGGAGGTCTTTAGTCAATTTCAAGCTCTAGATCTAGATAGATTGGCCAATTTTTATAACTTCCAGAAGAATCGAAGAAATGGCCTTCCCAAAGTATTGCAAGGAGAAACCCCAACACCTCCGGCTACACAGAGAATTAAGACCCACAGTGCCAAAACAGGGAGCTCCAATGGACAAGAAGATCAATAACATCTAGAGAAAACCAAGCTTTCGATTCATGTGGAGGACACCGCATTGACAAACCCAACGAGTGATCAAGCTAAAGCTCAGGTTGAAGCCTCGGCTTTAAAAAGGGTTAAGAACAAACACCGTTCACACCAGGCAAGTCAGCTATTGACACAGCTAGGAAAAAGTCGTCCACCGAGATCGGTAGCCCCATTCAATCTATCATGTCGATATAGTCCAATAGAGGGAACCCTAGTGTTGAAGTGGTATTCATAGAGGATGTCATGCCTATTTCGGTAGAAGATATGCCCCCTTCCAACATATTCTTTAGCAAGAAGAGAAAGGATGTAGTAAAAAGAGAAATGCATCAGAGGAAGGGTGTGTCTGTCAAGAGGCATAGAGTACTGTATGATGGACAAGCCCAAGAAGAAATATATTTCTCCATGGATGTAGCAGATTCATTAGGATCCTTTTCCACTGCAAATCAGGTTTTGGTGGGCAACCTGAAAGAAAAGTTGAAGAAGAAGGATCTATTGTTGAGACAGTTGCAAGAAAAAATAAATATTGTGGAGCAGGGAGTCAAAAGTGAGATGACTAAAGGCTTTGAGTAGATTAGATCCCACGACAGGAAGGAAATTCAACAACTCAAGATCAGCCTTGATGAGATGCAAAGAAATTTGCAGGCAGGCAAGGAATTGGTAAAGCAGTTGCAGGTGAAAATAAGCTTGACCAAAAACGCAATAGTGGATATATCATCTTTCCATGCCAAAGATTTAGAGGTAAACAAGAAGCTGGGATCATCCCAACGAAGCCTTTTAATTAAAATAGAAGGCATTCCAGACTATTATCGATTGGCAGAACATTCTTTAGATATTATTGACATAAAATAGAAGGAGGCCACTGCAGCTAGAGTGACATTCCTGGAGGTTGTCATGTCATCAGCAAAGGAGGAAGTTTCCAAGGCCACCAGATTATCCCTCTCAGAACAAACATGAGGAGATATAATACTTAATAACTGGGAGGATAATATAGTTGAAAGTAAAAAATTGGCCAGGGAGGTGAAAAGATCTTGTGAAGAAGAATTCTATGATCTCGACAAAGATTCACTTCACTGTACATGGGAAGAGACAATATCTCTGAGGCCCTGGGACAGATTGATATGGAAAAAAATCAATATGATTTCAAAGCAAGTATGGAAGAAGCTCAGGCCGAAATTTTACAATTGAAGCAGGTTGACCTTACTCTAATGAATAAACGGATAGTCAACCCTAGATTAAGACTACCGTCTCTATCTCTAGAAGCTAGGAGAGTGGAATATAAGCTTCCTCATATAGAAAGGAATTTTTATACCTTTGAGTAAAATGATACCACAGATCCCTCCATGCTAGTGGTGCAATTTGTGGGCATATGCATTCAGTGCATCAAACAAGGGAAAGCCGACACGTTTGAGAACAAACGATGCACAATTCATGATTAGAGACTAGTTTTTTTTTTAGCTAGAGTACACGAAGAAAAAACGTCTCCACCATCATGGCGAAGAGACAAGGGAGATGCAAGTGAAGCATTTCAAATTTCACATTTTGTAATTTTTATTATTCTAGAAATAAGGAGAATTCCAATCGCTTAGGGTTGAGAAACTTTTGTATAAATACATATTTCGAAGATTAAACACAGGGTTGCTTATTGTCGTATTGTAACTAAGAAAACTCATCCTTTGTAAGTATTAATACAAGTGCAGACAGGGATTCCAAATTTTGTGCAGTTTGAGTTATGTTCTCCCTTTGTATTCCATACTTCTATTTTTTTTATGTTACTCCTTGATAAGTGAGTGGTTGCAAATTAGTACAACATCTACTGTAATCACATTTTATCGGTTATTTGATAAGCAAGAAGTTTTTCCTCTGTATTTTCTATTAGTAAATACAAGACCTGCGAGCTACTTGGATCATTGTATCTTATG
>JZKD02S0487387.1:879164-897605 GCA_000966675.3 Picea glauca | reverse complement strand
TTTATCTATTAACAATGAACATGAATATGTCTTAGATAATTTTTTGTGTTCATATTTTCTAGTGGAGCAAGACATGAATGTTGATTAGTTAATTGAGGAAGAAAATTTGGACACAAAACATGACACCTCCATCGGAAATAAATGAATTTGAATTAATTATTTATTATTATGGTTTTCGTACTATTATAAGCTCTTCTACTTTAACTGAGAAAGATTAAGAAGGTTTTTTTGTAATTACCTAATTACTTATTGAGCCTTCTTGTTTTGAAAATTGTTGTGATTTGATCCTATCTCCTAACCATGAGTATGTTTTAGAAGATATTTCACATTCTCGTGTTTGAAAGGAGAAAAACAATAATGATGATTAGTTAACTCAAAGAGAAGAAATGAACACACAATGCATAACACTTTCAATACAACAATTTACATATTTCATAGAAGAAGAGAATAGTGTTAAAGAAGAAGGTTTTGATTGTGAAACGATTCCTAGTGTGGAGTCTATCGATTTAAAATCAAAACCAATCATGGATGTTCCTAAGAAAGAAGAGATACCTTTTGAGGAGACTGCTATTGAAAAATATTCTCTTTGTAGAAAGGCATTTCATTTTCTTACTTCTTCTTATTATTATTTTTTGTATCGTGATATTTTTATGATTTTATCTTGTAGGAAGTTTTCAATGACCCTATTCGAATAAATTATGCAGGGAAAAACCCTTATGTGTACTTAATGTTGGTAATTTTCATGTAGAATATAGAAAGGATAAGACATCTTCCCGTGAACTTTCTATTTTTGTTCCTTATCAACCTTTTACATGGGATGAAGAGATTGTTGTAGAAAATATATATATCATAATGTGTCTTATTTTGATTCAACTTCATCTTTAATTAATATAGAGTCTTGTTGTACAAGTATCCAATTGGTTGAGACTGGTGATACTAGTGGTTTCCACCATATTATTAATGATATTCCCTATACAATGGTGAAATATAGTCCATGCATATTAGTAGATCCCTGATCCGGATTATTTTCGGAATAAAATGAAAGCAGATATATTACAATGAACTACTCATAAAATTCTCCAAAAATAGAGAGATACAACAATACATGATTTCTATTAATGAAAGAAATGTACAGAGACTGTAAAAATATAGAGTGCAAGACACACTAGAATGGTAGTAGATTTATCTTTGAGAAGAGATGTGGCAGCTATGCTCATTCACAAGAAGATGATTACAATGAGGGTCTAAAGGTCTTTTTATGATAAACATGAATCCCAAAACCCTATACATCCAAAAACCTAACCCTCGAAGATGAAGCGCCAAAAGTCATGTGGGGCCCATTGGGGTAAGTTAGTACATTAACTTCACGGGCTCGTAACCTTTGCATATGATCTTCGTTTTAGGTGTGTGATAGCCCGTTTGAAAGGTATTTCTGAGAACTACACATTATGCCATCAAACTCTAACTCTGTCTTCATTTTGACTATGGAAATCCAAGAAAACATTGTTTAGAGCCCCAAAACAGCTCTGAAAGTACAGAAAGATGTATTGACATGAAAAATTCCAAAATAATCTGGTTGGAATGGGTGGGTAGACACCAATATCCACCTAGATGTTGTGCAGGGATTTCGGATAGCCTCGTTAGTGCAGAACCCACAATTACAAAGAATTGTCCCCATTACAGAGAAATTTGTTGAGCTGAAAACTGTCAAGATGAGCCAGCTGGAATTTTGAACATGTGGGTGGCCACCAATATCCACCTGGATCAATCCTCCCCCGTTAGGAAAAAATATTCTCCATTGTGTTGAGCGCCCAAGGAAGAAGAGAAATCATTTTCTGAATCTGGATCTTGGTGAGTTGTGTGCCTTGTTGGAGAAGTTGTGTTTCTTGGTATGTGGAAGGTTGTCATGAACTTGTTGTTGGCAGGGTTGCATATGTTCCACCAACCTATTGTCTCTGGGATTGACAGGGCATTGTGTAGGAACAATATATTCTTTCTCTTCTGCAATTTTCTTATGTTGGATAGAAGGTGTTGAGGCTACAGTGCTTGTAGTGGCCTTTTGTGCATCCTTTGAACAGACTATGAAGAGGATGAATTTTGTAGTATGAGAGATTACCATGCAGCACTATTTTGGTGGAACAATAGTCATAACTACCTATGGTATCTTGTAGAAATGACCCGCCAGAGTAATAATGACACTACGAGGTCAAGACTCATAAACAAAATGATGTTTCCATATATATGGTTAACCCAAAAAAATATCATAGACATCAAGATAGGAAGCATCACACACTACCTCATCCTTGAAGGGTTGGATTCCAAAGGACATAAGGCACTGTCATTTGAAACGAAGATTGTGTCCCCGGTGAATCCACCTGATGTTGTTTGGATGCGGGTGTGGTTTTGTAGACAACCCCAACTGTTTGATCACCTTAGTTGAGATGAGGTTCTTTTGGCTACCTCTATCAACAATGAAATGCAACGGGGTCCCCTTCACCCACATATATGAATGGAAATGGCTTCCCCCCTCTTCGAGATCTATTGGTTATTTTGGTTGAATTGTTGTGGTCGCAATAGTAGTAGTGGGGTTTGTGTCAATGATCTGTTTGTTTTCAATAATTTTTTGATCAAATTTTGAATCATGGTTTAGATCCTTGTATTTGACCTCATCCACCAATGATTGTTTTGAGTGACATTCATTGGTGTTGTGCCAGGAGATTTTTTTGGAAGTCGCACCACTTCCCAGTTTAATTATTCATCTTTACTTTACCCTTATTTTCCTATGTCTTAGACTAGTTCTCGGGAGGTTGTTGGTTAGGGTCGTATTTACCATGCTTTGGTTTTTGCAGATTTGCAGACCCAAACTCACATTTGTTATGGTGCCCATATTTCTGCTCGATTTTGACAGCATATCGATAGGTAACTCCCAATCATGAGATGTTTAGTAAAACCATTTCGGTTTGGATGTACCTATGTAGAGCCCCACGGTACTTCAAAACCATATTCCACTCAGATTCTTTGATACCCAGCTTGGTGTGCAAGGTATGGAACATATTTGGGAACTCTGGCATTGTTTGGTTCTTCTCTTTCCATAGTGTGGTCCATCTCATGTATTGGTCTTCATAATTATCAACAGGGTAGTATTGTTCTTTGACCGCATCCACAAAACAATCTCAAGTGGGCTCGACCCCATATATTCCAGAGTCCTCTATGGAAATTTTCTCCCAGTAAGTTTCCCACTAATTTTTGACATGGGGGAGATCCTTAAGGAGTGAGAAGGTGATCTTTTCCCTGTCAGAAAAATTGTGAACAAAGAATTAACCTTCTACAAGATTCAACCATTTTTCTAAGGCATCCAAATCTATCTGACCTTGAAATACAGTAATATCAAAATTAACTTGTACCTTGAAGGGAGAGGTTCCTCCAAAGTGGTCACTTGATGAAGATGTGCATGTTTCTATTGGTAGGAATTGAAGGATGTGGGAAAAATTATCCATCATTTCGTCCCTCTGTCGCGCAAGAGATTGCTCAAGTAACAAGTTAATAGAATATTTTGCTTCATAATTTTTCTTTTCTACTTCCATAGAGGGTTTCTTAGGTGTGCAAGAGCAATTTTCCTCAAGAGAGACAAGATCGAAACCCAACTTGCTATACTTGAACCTCATTGGGGACATGCACTGAAAAATGATCAAGAGCATCATTTTCTGATACCATTGATCCAAATTGTTTTCAGAACAAAATGAAAGAAGAGATATTACAATGAACTACTCAAAAAAATTCCAAAAATAGAGAGATACAACAATACATGATTTCTATTAATGAAACAAATGTATAGAGACTGTAAAAATACAGAGTGTAAGACTCGCTAGAATGGTCGCATCTTTATCTCTGAGAAGATATGTGATGGCTACGCTCATTCGCAAGAAGATGATCACAATGAGGCTCTAAAGGATATTTTATGATAAACATGAATGCCAAAACCCTATATATCCAAAAACTTAACCCTAGGAGATGAAGCGCCAAAATTCATGTGGACCCCATTGGGGTAAGTTAGTACTAACTTCACGGGGTCGTAACTTTTTCATATGATATCCATTTTAGGCGTGTGATAGCCCATTGGAAAAGTATTTTCAAGAACTACGCATTATGCCATAAAAATTTGATTGTGTCTATATTTTGATTATGGAAAGCCAAGAAAACACTATTTAGAGCCCCAAAACAGCCCTAGAAGTACAGAAAGATGTACTGATGTGAAAACTTCCAAAATAAAATAGTTGGAATAGATGGGCGGCCACCAATATCCATTGGTTGTTGTGTAGGGCTTTAGTACATCCCCGTAAGTGAAAAACCCACAATTACAAATAAGTTTCCCCATTACAGAGAAATGAGCTAAACTGAAAACTCTCAAGATGAGCCAGTTGGAATTTGGAATAGGTGGGTGGCCACCAATATCCACCTGGATAACTCCTCCCCCCTTAGGAAGAAATGGTATCCAATGCATTGATTGCTCAGGGAAGAAGAGAAAGCATTTTCTGAATCTAAATCTTGGTGAGCTCCATGCCTTGTTGGAGAAGTTGTGTTGCTTGGCCTATGGTAGGTTGTGACAAACTTGTTGTTGGCGGGGTTGAATCTGTCCCACAAACCTATTGTCTCTAGGATTGATGGGGAGTTGTGTAGGAACCATTGTAGGTGAAGGAACAATATTGTATTTCTCTTTTGCAATATGCTTCCCCTGGATAGAATGTACCAAGGATGTAGTGGTTGTAGTGTCCTTTTATGCATCCTTTGAATAGACTTTGAAGAGGATGAATTTTTTAGTATGATATATTACTTTGCGACACCATTTTGGTGGAACAGTAGTCGGAAATACATCTGATATCTTATATATTTTCCCCCCAGATTAATAATGACACTACAAGGTCGAGACTCATAAACATTATAAAGTTTCCACATATATATTTGGCCCAAAACAAAATCACAGACATCGGGAGGGGAAATATAATATATTACCTCATCCTTGAAGGGTTGGATGCCATAGGACAAGTGACATTGTTGGCTAACACAAAAATCTTGTCCCTGGTGAAGACACTCGATGTTGTATGGATGTGGGTGTGGTGTTATCAACAGCCCCAATTGTTTGAAGACCTCAGCTGAGATGAGGTTCTTCTAGCTACCACTATCAACAATGAAATGCAATGGGGTCCCCTTCACCCACATCTGTGAATGGAAGAGGTGCTCCCCCTCTTAAGGATCTACTAGTTATTATGGTTGAATTGTTGCAGTCATGACATTAGCATTAGGGTCTGTGTTGATGATCTCTTTGTTTTCAATATTTTATGGATCAGATTTTGAATCAGGGTGTGGCTCCTTGTCTTTGACCTCGGCCACCTATTATCACCTATTTTGTTCTGCTAAGTCTCACCTCTCATCTCTTATCTTCTCCATTTTAAATTTTTTTGTGTAAGCTATAAATGCTAATCATTAGTTTTATTAAGGGTTCAAAATATTATTAAGGGGGTAAAATTAGTATTATGCTAAGAGAAATGAGGGATACTTAGTTTTATAAAAGGAGATAGGATTAATTATGCACATGTTTGTAAGACTGTCCTATGACATCATTTAAAAGTTTTAAATCCTTTCACCAAAGGTCATATTTCATGTCATAGTTTTTGTTTCATCATTACTAAGTTATATAACGACTTTCAAGTCATTTTCATTTCAAATATGCCAAAGGACAAGTTTATGCAGGGCACTACAAGAACTTCCACTTGCCCTTGTTTCATCATCACGCATATGGTTGGAGTGAATTTGAGGATGTGGATCATACTACATGGATTAAAGGCGGTTATCAAGTACCTAACCATATCTCAGCATGCAAAGGTGGCGGTACTTTCAGTTGTATGTACCTGTTACCCAGGATGTCACGCAGATGGGGTTTTTTTTCAAAAAATAGTTCTTTTAAATCTGGTGCATTATTCATTACTCTAGTTTCACACTACAGCTGATCAAAATTGAATTTTCATCCATAGAGCCAAAAAATCCCCTATCCTTATCGACACAACAGGAATATCCCTTTTTTGCAGCGAAGAGTCCATCCTTCTGGTTGTGACAGTTAATATGGATAAAGGTGGACACGTGAACAGAAAAGAACCTGAAGGGCCCGAGATTATGGAAGCATATGAATATAGCATACACATATTTGATCGATTTGGTTGGTATTTGTAC
Organism: Picea glauca; assembly: GCA_000966675.3. Lineage (NCBI taxonomy): Eukaryota > Viridiplantae > Streptophyta > Pinopsida > Pinales > Pinaceae > Picea > Picea glauca. The sequence continues at coordinate 891,380 of JZKD02S0487387.1, read as the reverse complement.
TACACCAACCTAGATGGTTATCACTATGTTGCAGCCCGGGCGTTCGCTAAAGGTTTTAATGGACAGAGGGTCTGAATTGCAAACTTGGTTATGCAGGTTACATAAGAGTCCATAGCAGCATCTTGTAATCTCTCTGTCGATGGCGAAAAGTGGCTCAAAAACAAATTAATTACAGGAGGGGATGTAAATCAGTTATTGAAACCTAAACATAGAGATCCCAATTGGGTCAAGGGTATTCCTAGTGATTGTATTTTTGATTAATGGATAGATGCATTGCTAATGCTTAAATGATACATCACATGTGAAGGGTGCTATTCTACTGGGTTTTTTTTTCATCTCTGATTCCTTCTTCATTTTTCAGGAATCAAAAGGATGATTCTACCATATTACTTCTTAATATATCTAAATAATATGGCCATTAAAATTCAAGAAAACCCTAACACCCCTCCTCATGGAATTTATCATGAGGGATTAATTAAGATACTTATTAAAGACGAGATGGGAAAATTACAGAGGACATGGGATCAATTCTTGATCCAGTCAGGGTTTGAGAAAGAAGTACATATTCCTGCCACATAGTTGCATGATAAATTTGTTGAGCCTAATCAAGAAGCTTCACCCAGCGCAAGTCAACCAGTCATTCCAAGGAAGGGTAAAAGAGAAGCATGTTTAAATATTTCAGACGATCCAGTGGAAGATAATCCAACCATCCTGCAATCAGATAAAGGGTCCTCTCATATCCTAGGTGGAGGTAAGAATTTTTTTCCATATGCCCAAAAGACTTAGTCCAAAAGGACCAAAAGGTTGGCAAAACCTAGGGTATTGAAAGAAGATCAAGAACCTGAAACATGAGAAGAATTTATATATCATTCCCCAAAGATCATTCCTCTTATCTCAAGCTCCTTTGAATATGATGCTTCTAGATATAAAATTTCGATAAGAAAAAGGAGCACTAGGCCTCAAATAAATTCAGGTTGAAATCAAAAGCAATGTATAACCATTCCATTAAATATAAGGTTATTATTATTGATGAAGAATCTGCAAACCCAAAATAGGATCCATCAACAAGAAATAAAATTCTTGTAACTAAGCCTGAGAGGAATAAGTACAAGAAGGGAGGTGTGATAGCAAACAAAAAGACTCTTACATGAAAAGACAAAGCTTCTACAAGAAAACAGAGTAAAAGGAATAAGAAAGGCCCAAACCCTACAATCATATCTGAAGGTGATAAGCTCAAGAGAATACAAACTCGTTCTCAAACCAAGCAGACAAGAAGGAATAGTTTGGATTTGCTGGCAGAAGTAGCTACATCAGTTTTTCAAGGAGAATTTGCAGTTTGAGAATTTCACCTTCAATGAAAATCCTAAATTTTGACTAAAAGATGATTGATAATGGAAGAACCTTTTTTTTTCCTTGTATTTAAGATACCATTCCTCTTTTTTTATGATTGGTTGTAACCTACGCAAGGAAAGGCGTTAAAATTTTTCAAAATTGGTTTTTTGTATGGTGCTACAGGAAGTTCCCGTAGTCGTATACACAGGAAAATATTGGTGCTACTAGAACACCTATAGAAGTTGATTTTAAAACAAATATGGCATGGTTTCATATTTTCATAATAGAGAAAGGATGTAAACAAGGTAAGTACTTTGTGGATCATTAGATGGAGTAAGATACCCTTTTTGCGGATCTACAGTCTATCTTGGGATACGATGATTTTGCAGATTAGTTATCATAGTTGAGTTGTCAAAGTCTTGATTCGAGTGGATCATTGAATATCAGGAAGATCTTGGAAGGATAAAGAGGAATATGTGGCGTAATAATCCAGGTGGAAATCAAGTCAACCAAAGAGATTTTTCTATGCAATTTTATTGCCTTAATTATAGGATTTTTTTTGTAAATTGTTTGTTGTTTTGTATATCAGTAGATAGAGGTGGAAATTCACTCTGAGCACTTGTAGGGATTAGTTTTGATGTTTCTGTGACTATAAGGTTGACCATAAATGCATGTAACCAATGTAAAATACTATATATTGGATGAAGTAGAAAAAGAACAGGTGGTATCCATGTTTTCTCTTAAAGGTTCTAATTATAAGACTATTTTGATCCATCCTACCTATGTAAAGATTTCAGTTGTTAATATAGTCGATGGTTGGTGTATATCTCTCATCTTTGTTTATCACATCTATTTCCTCATCTTTAACATATCATTACTATTATATGCTTATATGATTGTGTGTATATACTGAAAATGTTTCTCTATTTTGTATAGTACAATCTTTGCCACATGTGTGTTTGATTATTTTAAATCTTGTTCAAAAAGGATTTATGAGTGTAGGTTTATTCTTCTACTGGTCAAATATATTAAGGAGCAGATGCTCTTTGATGATTGTCATTTTTGTTCCATTAATTCTCCTTAATCATATATAATACTCTCTTTTTACTCCAACTGAAGTTTCATTTACCTGATCTGTTTCACATAGGGAAGTGTTTTTAATAGCTCATTCATCAAGCTACATTGAGATCAAGAGTGTGATCCCTCCACCTCTCTAAAACTATTTTGTTTAAACATTTTGAAACAAGGTGTGCTAGGCTTAACTCAACAGCAGTCTTGAGTTGACTTCTAGCGCTAACACCACCAATGACTATTCTGAGCGACATTCATCGGTGTTGTGTCAGGGGATTTTGTGGAAGTCGCACCACTTCCTAGCATCATTCTTCATATTTCCTTTACCCTTAATTTCCTATGTCTTGGACTAGTTGTCGGGAGGTTGTTGGTTAGGGTTGTATTTACCATGCTTTGGTTGATGTGGATTTGCAGACCTGAACTCCCATTTGTTATGGTGCCCAAATTTATACTCAATTTTGACAGCATATTGATAGGAAACTCCCAATGATGAGATTTTTAGGAAATCCATTTTGGTTTAGATGTACCTATGGAGAGCCCCATGGTACATCAAAAACATACCCATCTTGGTGCGCAAGGTCTGGAAATTATTTGTGAACTTCAGCACTATTTGTCTCTTGTATTTCCATAATGTGGTCCATCTCATGTACTAGTATTCATAGTTGTCAACAAGGTAGTATTTGTCTTTGACCGCATCCACAAAAAATTCCCAAGAGGGATTGACCCCATATATTCCAGATTCCTTTGTGGAAATTTGATCCTAGTAAGTTTCCCACCAATGTTTGACATGGCGGAGAGCCTTGAGGTGTGCGAAGGTGATCTTTTCCCTGTCAGAAAAATTTTGAACAGAGAAATAACCTTCTAGCATATTCAACAATTTTTCTAAGGAATCCGTATTTATCTAACCTTCAAATATGGGAATATAAAAATTAACTTGTACCTTGAAGGGAAAGGTTCCTCCCAGGGATGATTTTAAGGATGGAAATTTATTTTAAAATGTAGAAACCTTGGCGAATATTACTAATCTTTCATATACCAACTATAAATGTTTGGCGATATTTTTGTAAAAATATTCAAATTTGTAAGGATTTTATATAGTTTGTATAAAATTTTGGCGATTTTTGAGGTAAAATAATTTTATCCTATAGAATTTGGGTGAAGCGAATCTTTTTTTGGGAAAAACCATGGAAAATTATCCCATGAGAGAAATCTACCCCCTAACTTCCTCCAAAGAGGTCGCTTGATGAATATGTGCCTGTTGTTATCGCCAGGTGTTGAAGGATGTGGGAAAAAGTCTCCATCATTTCATCCCTATGTCATGTGAGAGATTTCTCAAGAAATAGGTGAATAGAATCTTTTGCTCCATCATTTTTATTTTTTGCCACCATAGAGCGTTTATTGGGCATGCGAGAGTGATTTTCCTCAAGAGAGACAAGCTCGAGACCCAACTTTATATACTCGGATCTCGTCAAGGATATGCATTGAAAAACGATCAAGAGCAGTCTGCCCTGATACCACTAATCCAGATTATTTTCAAAACAAAATGAAAGCATAGATATTACAATGAATTACTCATAAAAATTTCCAAAAACAAAGAGATACAATAATACATGATTTCTATTAATGAAACAAATGTACAGACTTTAAAAATACAGAGTGAAAGACTCGCTAGAATGGTGGCATCTTTATCTCTGAGAAGCGATGTGAAGGCTACGCTCATTCGCAAGAATATGATCACAAGGAGGCTCTGAAGTCCTTTTTATGATAAACATGAATTCCAAAACCCTAGACATCCAAAAACCTAACCCTAGAAGATGAAGCGCCAAAATTCATGTGGGCCCCATTGGGGTAAGTTAGTACATTAACTTCTCGGGGTCATAACTCTTACATACGATATTTGTTTTAGGTGTGTGATAGCCCGTTGGAAATGTCTTTTCTAGAACTACACATTATGCCATCAAAATCAAAATCTATCTACATTTTATCTATGGAAAGCCAAGAAAACATTGTTTAGAGCCACAAAACAACCCTGGAAGTACAAAAAGATGTACTAATTAGAAAAATTCCAAAATAAGTCAATTGGAATAGGGGGGAAGCTACCAATATCCACCTAGATGTTGTGTAGGGATTTAGGACATCCCCGTAAGTGCATAACCCACAATTACAAAGAATTGTCCCCATTATAAAGAAACATGATGAATTGAAAAATGTCAAGATGAGCTAGTTGGAATTTGGAACTGGTGGGTGGCCACTAATATCCACCTAGATCAATCCTCCCCCCTTAGGAAGAAATGGTCTCCATTTCATTGAGTGCACGAGGAATAAGGGAAAGCATTTTATGAATATGAATCTTGGTGAGTTGCATGTCTTGTTGGAGAAGTTGTGATGCTTGGTATATGGAAGGATGTCACGAACTTGTTATTAGCAGGGTTGCATTTGTTCCACCAACCTATTGTCTTTAGTCTTGATGGAGCATTGTGTAGGCACAATTGTAGGTGAAAGAAAAATATGTGCTTTCTCTTCTACAATCTAATTCTGTTGCATAGAAGGTTTTAAGGATGTAGTGGTTGTAGTGGCCTTTTGTGCATCCTTTGAAGAGACTCTGAAGAGGATGAATTTTGCAATATGAGAAATTACATTGTGGCACTGTTTTGGTGGAACAGTAGTCGGAACTACCTCTGGTATCCTGTAGAGATGAACTCCCAGAGTAATAATGACACTACAAGATCGAGACTCATAAAAATCATGATGTTTCCACATATATGGTTGGCCCAAAACAACATCACATACATCAAAAGGGGAAACATCACACACTACCTCATCCTTGAAGGGTTGGATGCCATAGGACAGGCGACACTGCTGGCAGACACAGAGATCTTGTCCATGGTGAAGCCACCTGATTTTGTATGGTTGTGGGTGTGGTGTTGTCGACAACCCCAACTGTTTGACGACCTCACATGAGATGAGGTTCTTCTGGTTGTCGCTATAAACAATGAAATGGAATGGGGTCCCCTTCACACACATATGTGAATGGAAGAGGTGCTCCCCCTCTTCAGGATCTACTGGTTCTTCGGTTTGAATTGTTGTGGTCACGACATTAGAAGTAGGTTCTGCGTCGATGATATGTATGTTTTCAATATTTTCTGGATTAGATTTTGAATCAAGGTTCGGCTCCTTGTCTTTGACCCTAGCCACCAATGAGTATTTTGAGCGACATTCATTGGTGTTATTCCAGGGGATTTTTTGGAAGTCACACCACTTCCCAATGTCATTCTTCGTCTTTCCTTTACCCTTATTTTCATGTGTCTTGGACTGGTTTTTGGGATATTGTTGTTTAGGGTCGTCTTTACCATGCTTTGGTTGTTGCGAATTTATAGACCCAAACTCCCATTTGTTCTGGTGCCCAAATTTATACTCGATTTTGACAGCATATTGATAAGCTCCCAATGATGAGATGTTTAGGAAATCCATTTTGGTTTGGATGTACCTATGTAAAGCCCCATGGTACTTTATACCCAGATGTCACCTGAAGTCTTTGATACCCAGCTTGGTGGGAAAGGTATGGAAAGAATTTTTGAACTCTGACACTTTTTGGCTCTTCTCTTTCTGCAATGTGGTCCATCTCATGTACCGGTCTTCATAGTTATCAACAGGGTAGTATTGGTTTTTGACCGCATCCAAAAAAAATCCCAAGTGGGCGCAACCCCATATATTCCATATTCCGCTGTGGAAATTTTCTCCTAGTAAGTTTCCCACCAATGTTTGACATGGGGGAGAACCTTGAGGAGTGGGAAGGTGATCTTTTCCCTACCGGAAAATATATGAACAGAGAAATAACGTTCTAGAGGATTCAACCATTTTCTAAGGCATCCACATCTATCTGACCTTCAAATACAGGAATATCAAAATTAACTTATACCTTTAATGGAGAGGTTCCTCCAAAGTGATCGCTTGATGAATATGTGCATTCTGTTATCGTTAGGCATTGAAGGTTGTGGGGAAAATTCTCCATCTTTTCATCCCTCTGTCGCGCGAGAGTTTGCTCAAGCAACAGATTAATGGAATCTTTTGCTCTGTTGTTTTTTTTTTTCTTCCGCCATAGAGGGTTTCTTGGGCATGCAAGAGTGATTTTCCTTAAAAGAGATAATATCAAGACCCAACTTTTTATACTCGAACCTCTTCAGGGACATGCATTGAAAAATGATCAAGATCACCCTACTTTGATACCACTAATCCATATTATTTTTGGAATGAAATGAAAGAAGAGATATTACAATGAACTACTCATAAAAATTGCCAGAAACAGAGAGATACAGAAATACATGATTTATATTAATGAAGGAAATGTACAGAGACTGTAAAAATAAAGAGTGCAAGACTCGCTAGAATGGTGTCAAATTTATCTTTGAGAATAGATGTGACGAATGCACTCATTTGTAATAAGATGATTACAATGAGGCTCTAAAGGCATTTTTATGATAAACATGAAATCCAAAACCCTAGACATCCAAAAACCTAACCCTAGGAGATGAAGCGCCAAAATTCATGTGGGCCCCGTTGGGGTAACTTAGTACATTAACTTCCTGGGATCGTAACATTTACATACGATCTCTATTTTAGGCATGTTATAGCCCGTTGGAAAGGTATTTTCGAGAACTACACATTATCCCATCAAATGTTGACTATGTCTACAATTTGACTATAAAAATACAAGAAAACACTATTTAGAGCCCCAAAACAACCCGGGAAGTACAGCAAGATGTACTGACATGAAGCCTTATTGGATAAGTTGCAATGTGTGGTCTATGGAAGGTTTTCACAAACTTTTTGTTGCAGAGGTTACATTTGTTCCACCAACCTATTATCTGTGGGCTTGATGGGGCATTGTGTATGCCCCATTGTAGGTGAAGGAAGAACATTTGTTTTCTCTTCTACAATCTGCTTCTATTGGATAGAAGGGCCTAAGGATGCAGTGGTTGTGGTGGCCTTTTGTGCATCCTTTGAATAGACTGTGAAGAGGAGGAATTTTGGAGTATGATAGATTACCTTGCAGAACTATTTTGGTGGAACATTAGTCGGAACTACCTATGGATTCCTGTAGAGTTGGCCCCCCAGAGTAATAATGACACTATGAGGTCAAGACTCATAAACAATATGACGTTTCCACATATATGGTTGTCCCAAAATAACATCACAGACACCAATAGGGGAAACATCACACACTACCTCATTCTTGAAGGGTTGGATGCAATAGGACAGGCGACATTGTTGGCTGACACAAAGATCTCATCCCTGGTGCAGCCACCCGATGTTGTATGGTTTTGGGTGTGGTGTTGTCAAAAACCCCAACTATTTGACAAGCTCAACTAAGATGAGGTTCTTCTGGCTATTTTTATCAACAATAAAATTCAACGGGGTCCCCTTCACCCACATCTGTGAATGGAAGAGGCACTCCTCCTCTTCAGTATCTATTGGTTCTTCTGTTTGAATTGTTGTGGTCATGAAATTAGTAGTAGGTTCTTCATCGATGATCTATCTATTTTCAATATTTTCTTGATCAAATTCCAAATCAGGGTTTGGCTCCTTGTCTTTGACCTCAGACACCAATGACTGTTTCGAGAGACATTCATCCGTGTTGTGCCAGGGGATTTTTTGGAAGTCGTACCACTTCCCAGTGTCATTCTTTGTCTTTCCTTTACCCTTATTTTCATGTGTCTTGGAATGGTTGTCAGGAAGTTGTTGGTTAGGGTCGTCTTTACCATGATTTGGTTGTTATGGATTTGCAGACCCAAACTCCCATTTGTTCTGGTGCCCAAATTTCTACTCGATTTTGATAGCATATTGATAGGCAGCTCCAAATGCTAATATGTTTATGAAATCCATTTTAGTTTAGATGTACTTATGCAGAGCCCCACAGTACTTCAGAACCAGATGTCACTCAGAGTATTTGATACCCACCTTGGTGCGCAAGGTATGGAAAGTATTTGTGAACTCTAACATTGTTTGTCTCTTCTCTTGCCGCAGTGTGGTCCATCTCATGTACTGTCTTCATAGTTATCAACAGGGTAGTATTGTTCTTTAACCGCATCCAAAAAATATCCCAAGTGGGTTCGACCCCATATATTCCATATTCATCTGTGGAACTTTACTCCCAGTAATTTTCCCACCAATGTTTGACATGGGGGAGAGCCTTGAGGAGTGTGAAGGTGATCTTTTCCTTGTCGGAAAAATTGTGAATAGAGAAATAACCTTCTAGCATATTCAACCATTTTTCTAAGGAATCTGCATCTATCTGACCTTCAAATACGGGAATATAAAAATTAACTTGTACCTTGAAGGGAGAGGTTCCTCCAAAGTGGTTGCTTGCATCTATCTGACCTTCAAATACAGGAATATAAAAATTAACTTGTACCTTGAAGGGAGAGGTTCCTCCAAAGTGGTTGCTTGATGAATATGCTCATGTTTCTATCGGAAATAATTGAAGGATGTGGGAAACATTCTCCATCATTTCGTCCCTCTGTCGCACGAGAACTTTCTCAAGAAACAGGCTAATAGAATCTTATGCTCCATCATTTTTATTTTTTTCCACCATAGAGGGTTTCTTGGGTGTGTGAGAGTGATTTCCATCAAGAGAGACAATATCGATACCCAACTTTCTATACTCATACCTCGTCAAGGACATGCACTGAAAAATGATCAAGAGAAGCCTGCTTTGATACCATTGATCCAGATTATTTTGGGAATGAAATGAAAGCAGAGATATTGCAATGATATAATCATAAAATTTTCTAAAAACAAAGAGATACAACAATACATGATTTTTATTAATGAAAGAAATGTACAGAGACTGTAAAAATACATAGTGCAAGACTCGTTAGAATTGTTGCAGCTTTATCTCTGATAAGAGATGTGACGGCTACGCTCATTCCCAAGAAGATGATTACAATGAGGCTCCAAAGTCATTTTTATGATAAACATGAATGCCAAAATCCTATACATACAAAAACCTAACTCTAGGAGATGAAGCACCAAAAGTCAGGTGGGCCCCATTGGGGTAAGTTAGTACATTAACTTCTCAGGGTCGTAAATTTTGCATACGATATTCGTTTTAGGTGTGTGATAGCCCGTTGGAAAGGTATTTTCGAGAAATATTCATTATTCCCAAACACATCATTATGTATCAATTCCAAAATCCCTTTTTCTCATGTAGCTCCAAATGGGAATCTAACCCAATTTTTTTTCCATATATGTAATTTCACAAAAATTGACCTCCAAATTACAATTAGGAATACCTTTCACCATACCTTTGTTGTGCATAGCTAGAACTATTTTTTCTCTAATACGTCCCATCCTCTTGTGCCATAACATTGTCAAGTTGAATTGTCGAGTTGAGTTGGTTGGATTCAATCTAGACGATTCAAGTTGGTTCATAGTTGAGTTGACTTCAGGAACAACAATGTTGTTGCATTCAGTTGGATCGAAATTCCCTAACAAGTTGTATATGGTTCCAATACAAACTCCTTTAATTAATACCATTGTTCCCCTTGTCATTTTACACATATCCTTCTAAATAAATTGCGCACACTTGCATCACTCATTTTGTTGACAAATATCATATTTCTTTCCAAACCCAAAATATGTAGCACACCTGGAAGGGTTCTACTCCTCCCATCCTGTAATATCAGTCAAACTCTTCCTCATCCAACAATTTTGGTTATCAAGATGTCCCCCAAGAATACATATCCTCCTTCATATATCTCATATTTTCACAACCATTCTCTCTAAGGTTTCATATGAAATAATTCACCTGAGTCGGTCAACCAAGCATCATGATCCAACTTTGTACTAGTCGATGCCAGATACACATCACCTCCTTTAATTGAAATAGTATTTATCTCAATTGAATGCTTCTCATTAGATCTTGGAATAATATCAGTTACTTTCAACTTGTATTCCCTCTTGTAATTCCCATCTTTAACGCATTTCCAACATATTCTCGTTGATTGAACCAAGTATTTAGATCTACCCTTTGACTTAGACTTTTTACCAGAGAATTTGACTTTATCAATTTCGACCATTTGACCTCTCACCATCAAGGCATCCTTGGTCAATCCTTTCATGTTCTTCCATCTCATTTATTTTGATAGCAAACATGGAACCAAATATTCAAGTGTTAATGTGATCTAATTACTCATGATGGCCACAACTAAGTTATCCCAAGAGTTTGGAAAAGAAAACAACTTGTCCCATAGTTTCTATGCAGTGTCTTTGTCTGAGATATTCAGCAATAGTGAATATACAAGACAAATATGAATCATACTCCTTACCCTCCTCTCATTTTTTTCCCATTCTTCCTTCAACATACCTGTTAGAATTGTATTGGGACTTGTTGGGTCTATGTTTTTTTGTTATTTTGCACTACAAACCAAGCCAAATTTGACCCTTTTCCATTCTTTTTACCTCAAATATATCCATTTCACACATCATTTCTAAGTATTGAACTCTAAAATTATCATATAAGTAAGTTATTATTTATTCTTAAAAATTCCTAATTTGGTAAGTTAATTGTTATTAAAAATGGATTTACTAACTAACATATAAAAGAAATAGGTTCTAATAATTTGTCATTGGTTTACTTATTAGCACTTTGTTAAAGCCAAATATACCACTTGGGAGTAATTCATAGCCTTCATGGTATGGTTAAATTCCTATCGAACCTTCTTGGAGAGGATCGAAATCCTTTGGTCAAAGTGTGATCAACAACAATGCCTGAGAAGATGTGGAACATGTAACCAACTTGCATATCCAGTAATTGTTTGATGATGTGTATATCAACGTTGTCTTAATCAAAGTATTTCCACTTGGATATTGTTCATAAGATTCATGAGATCATTCATCACCAATAGCATATTCCTAAAATCTAAGTTGAGTGATCATTTTCAAATCAATCTAGCAACTATAGAATATAATCTAGTTTTTAAGTGATACAGATCCCCTATTCTGGGGTCTAATTTTTAAGGGATACAAATCCCCTATTCCAGGATCTAGTTTTTAATGAATATTGTAAGTCACGGGAATTATGGGATCCAATGTTGGACATCGGTGATTTAGTTTTAGATCGTATTTTTATCAATATCAAAAGGACAAAGACAAAGGGATGATAAGAAGTCAGAGGAATTTATGAACACATTATTGTAATCTTATTTGCATTTTTTGAGTGAATACAAAGTTTGTTGTTACTATATGTGAAGTGTGATAACTACTTAGGACTATAATTAGTCTTGAATGCATTTCATATTAGGAGGGCCCCCTTTTCAAGTATGTGTTGCATTAATTTATGTTTATTATCTGTAAGATTCAATGCTTTATTTTAGTACATGTTTATTTGTGATCATGTTTTGATATCCATTGCATTGTTTCATTATTTGTTTTATTGAATTGTGAGCATTGATTGTTCTTCCATTCATTATTGAACCAGTTCAAAGAGTATTGTTACAAGAGTAATCCACTTCCTGGAACTGGACAAAACACTTTAACGTATGTTTATACCATTGAAAATCAAGTACATCATGATTGGAAGATTGAATTTAATTATGAATTAGTTTGATTGTATACTTAAATCTTTCAAAGTGTTCTTGCATCAATTTCCTTTCCTATAGTTTGTTTATTGTTAATTTTTTATTTACATAAGATTGTTTTCTATATTGTATTCATATCCTAGTGATTTAAAATAGAATATATGTTACAATAGTACTTGGAAGTATATGTGTGTGACCTAAGTTTCTACAATCCTAAATTAGGGTATTTATTGAT
>JZKD02S0487387.1:845330-857184 GCA_000966675.3 Picea glauca | reverse complement strand
TTGTTCCATCAAACAGAGGAGGCTTACTGGCTGAAGTCCCTTCATGACTTGTCATGTTTAAGCTTACAAATCTACCTTTAAATAAAAGGAACCCGCTCTGATACCAATTGTTGAAATTATTAAGACAAATGAGAGGGTGGGTGAATCAGTTTTTATTGTGCTTAAACAATTTTAAGTCTATTAAAACATTCTTAATCTTTCTTCAAGTGATCATCAATATTATACAACATATCGACAACATAAATAATGAGCATCAGTCACACATAAGATATACACAGATACAGATTTCACGAGGAAACCCATAAAGGGAGAAAACCTCTTCTTCTTCGAAATGATAGGCAGCCTTTTAAGTTCTGTACATCATCTATAATTGAGCACCAACTCAATGTGAGGCTACTACCTCTGTTTTACAAGCTCCAAATTGTTTGGGAGCACCAACTCTCTGGTTTCTCTAGCACCCACTAGAAGGAAGCACCAACTCCCTGAGTGTTCCAGCACTGACTGGATGGAAGCACCTACTTCCACTTATACAAGCACCAACTTGTTTGAGAGCACCAACTCTGTGGTTTCTCTAGCACCCACTAGAAGGAAGCACCAACTCCTTGAGTGTTCCGGCACCAACTGGATGGAAGCACCAACTTCTAGTTACACAGGCTCCAACCTGTATAACAAAGAACACTTGTTCTCCCTTGTACCATCCTGCCACCCTGGTTTCTCTGGTTGCAACCAGATGGAAGCTACAACTCCCTATGTTCAAGCACCCACTTGAACCTCTGAGGAAAACAGTCCTCCCTAGCACCTCTTGACCACCCTAAAATATAAAACTTTGCTTTCTGTGAATTTATTACAGTGATTCAATAGTTTTCATTTGCTTACCAGGCTTATCACTATTCAGCTACGTCGCTCTGCTCTGCCTACATCAGTGTCTCCCTTCTTGCATCCTCTTCAGCTTTCTGATCTTATCCTCTGTCTCAGCATGCACACCTCAGATTTATCTTCTTCTCACAGATATGCCTCTTTGATATGTGCTCTTTCTACTCTCTTCCACTATTCTGTTATATTCAGCTTTTGTTCCTCATATCTATGTTATATTTTCACTGCGCATACTGTAATTTTACCTTTCTATGGTTCAATTCATTTTTCACTCAGCACAGCCACTCACGCACAGTCACAGTGTATATCTTTTATCCTCTTGCTCTTAGGTTACACCTTGAATCTTCTTGGGCAAAAACGCCTCAGCAACTGAATCGCCAACCGCCCAAGAACCATGATTCGGTTATGCTAACTGAATCATAACTGAACAGTTAATCATAAAGATCAACAATATCCCTTCGATCAGATGCTCAAATAACCATCACCGTTGGATTAAATCCACAGGGTATTGCGCTTATTTCTCCATTTCGCATTTCGACATCTCGGCATTCCTGTGGTGAAGTGTTTTGACACTCCAACTCTCGATATCCGAAACCTACACCAAAAGGTGTTTTTTGCATTTCAACATTTCGGCATTCCAGCATTCCTGTGGTGAAGTGTTTCAACACTCCAACTCCCAGTATCCAAAACCTACACCAAAAGGTGTTTTTCGCATTTCGTCATTTCGGCATTCTGGCATTCCTGTGGTGAAGTGTTTCGACACTCCAACTCCCAGTATCCGAAACCTACACCAAAAGGTGTTTTTCGCATTTCGGCATTTCAGCATTCCTATGGTGAAGTGTTTCGACACTCCAACTCCCGGTATCTGAAACTCCGAAATGGAGTCATTGTTGATGTGCCTGTTTCGGGATTTTGGGGTTCGCTACTTCAAAGGTTAAAGTTCATTTGATCTTTGATTTCCCAGTATGAGAAACTCCAAAATGGAGTCTTTGTTGATGTGCCTGTTTTGGGGTTTCAGTGTTTCGCATTTCGCAACTTCAGGACTCCTGTGATGAAGAGTCTCGACTCTTGACTCCTCCAACTCCCAGTATCCGAAACTCCGAAATGGAGTTTAGCTTCCGATACCCGAAATGGAGTTTAGCTTCTAATCTTACCATGTGATAATCATTGTGATGTTGGTCGTGATCTTTGCCATAAATGACAAACACACATACTCTGCCTCTGTCTGAAAACATGCTTTAGCTTCTAATACCTGAAATGGAGTTTAGCTTCTGATCTTTCCATGCAATCATCGTTGTGTTGTTGGTCTTGATCTTTTCCATCAATGACAAACACGCATACTCTACCCCTATCTGAAAACATGCCAATAAACATTTGTGCAATATCCTTCACAAATGTAGAAAACATATCCTCCTCTTCCATCACAGTCACAAATAACTCAACCACAACCATTACAACGTCCATCTAATCAAAAACCTCCCATACCCACTCAGCTACCTACCTAGCCAATGGCACATCCTAATAACCAAAAGGATAAACTTATTTATAATGTTGAAGTAGACACATTTCCTAAATATTCAATTACCCCTATGCAGGAATTCAATTTACATTATGGGAAGGTAGTCAACCAAAAATTCCCCATAATCGTAGAAGAAGATGAGGAGGAAAATCCTAATCAATCCTATAATAATGACACTATAATTCCAATAAAACAATTTGTTTCTCCAGAAGAATAGCCTCAATCATCTAGGTCACCACCTTTTCCTGAAAGGTTGACTATAGAGAAACCAGGCATTCCTTCTAAATTAGACTTTTTAAATGAACTGAAAAACAATTGCATTAAAATTCTCTTATTGCAAGCTATAAAATATATACCAATATATGCAAAGACAATAAGGGAATTATTCTTTAGAAAATATGGAAGAAAAAAAAAAGAGATCCACCAACAATTCAAGTTATTGGGAAATTAGTAAAGTCTTATGACAACTAGAGTTATTTAAGAAAAATATATCGACCCTCGAATTCCAATTGTTACAATCTTTATCAACAAATTTTCTACCCCAAATAATCTAGTTGATTTAAGTGCAGCTATCAATGTCACGACAATGGAAACAATGCAACAATTAAAAATTAGCATTCTTTGACCAACACCTGTAGTGTTAGAATTAGTTGATAGATCATAAATTAAACCTGAAGGTGTAATAGAAGACATTATTTTCTCCCTAGACTCCTGGGAATACCCAATAGATTTCACGATCCTACAACCTAAATCCAATTTGGGAGGAAATCCTTTAATTGTAGGGAGACCTTGGCTGGAAACAGTCGATGCATTTATTAGTTGTCGATCTGGAAACATGACCATTACAAATGGTGTTGAAGTTAACACATCACACTTTACCCCCCTGAAAAACTTGTAAATGAATCAGAACATGTAACATGGCTTGATGAAACTGATAACAATGAAGAAATAATCCAACCTCTTTTAACAATTGCACAAGCCATGAATCTTAAAGAAAATACTGAAGAAAATTTCCTTAATCATTTCATTTATAATCCTGATTTTCCTTAGTATTTTAGGGGCAAACCACTATTTTCTGAGCAATTTTCTGTTGATCATCTTTTGGGACAGAATTTCCAAGAATCATGCACTGTAGACAGTTTGACATCATTTTTTTCAGTCCATATTTTTTGTAAATTCTATATCAGATTCATATATTAAAACTATTGAAATCTATCGAGGAAAAAGTATAAATATTAATTATGCTTTAGATGATTTGTAGCAAAAGAAATTAATTCCAATATTGCATAAATTTTCCAATGCATTTTCCTAGGACTATACGGACATGCAAGGTATCCATCTAAATATATGCACTCATCATATCTATATACAGAAAAATGTTAAACATGTTAGGAAACCCCAGAGAAGAATGAACTATGTTTTAAAGGATATAGTAAAAAGGGAGCTTCAAAAATTATTGAATGCAGATTTTATTTATCCCGTATCAGACATCCAATGGATTTCACCCTTGGTGATTGTTCCCAAATGGAAAGTGGGGAGTATGTGTTGATTCTTGAGAATTAAATAAGGCAACATGTTGACATGTGGAAAAATTCCCTCTTGGAACAGGGCATAACTACCTGATCATAAGCCCCAATTAGACATGTTTTCGTTTGGGATCGTAGTATCCAACCGATATGTAGGATCGACTTGCCACTCAAGATATTTGATTTTTGTAAAATATTCTTCATCGTTTAAGCTTTGATCTAAATTAACCTAGATTTACACAAAAGAAGTTGATCTACTAATTCTATCTCAAATGAGAGAAAATATTATTTAAAAGTGTAGAAAAGAATGATAGATTCTCAATACTTAGAAAGAATTCATCATCTCAAGATCCTTTAAGAAAAATAACAATTGTTACTAAAAATAGATAACAATAATTATATCTAGACTATGTTGATAGCCAAAGAAACAATTGGAAAATCTGGAAAACAAATAAGTGTGAGAGAACAGTCTTATAAATTAGTCCTCAAGATGACATCAGTTCATCCATATCCTGCAAGAAACTTATCTTGCCATATGTGAAATGTTGCCTCTATTGGCTAACATGAAACTAATATCAAACAAAAGAAAAAAAGAAAAAATAATAAGCCTCTCAGAAAGAATTCATAAAAGACTCATTATTTATTTAAGCACATACAACAATTTTCATAGATCATAAAAATAATCTTTAATGAAAATGATGTTGTTTTTACTTGATATCTAGTTAGAAGACATAATGCATAATCATGAAAATAGCTTTTATAATACTTGAATGAAAGAATTAAAAAATGTTTAATACAAATGTAACACCATCAATTCCACTTCACTTGGCACAATATGTCAATAATCTAGAGTTTTCAAAGGATTAAATTAGAACTGATAAAAAAATTGATTTCCAATATAAGTTTCAAAAACTATAAGAGAAGCCCGTAGGGATGTAGACTAATTGGCAAGTGTCGTGTAAATGGAAGGAAATTTGTAAAAATGAGGTCTCAAGTTCGATTCTCACCCCGATTTACTTGTGTTCCATTCTTGCAGGCTGTATGGATGCACCTAGGGTTATAGTGGTAGTCGACGGGGATCGACCCCATGTCATGCGAGTACGAGAACCGCGCATTGTCGATTCCCCCAATACAAAAAAAAAAAACACTATAAGAGAAAATATATATGTAAGAAGAGTTTGAACAAAAATACAAAATCCACATTCAATCATTGGTTCCCTTGTTTAGAAAGAATCCAAAAGCATATGGCAAGAGAAATCTGCCTTTTTGTTGTCCAAAATTCCTCCTCAAGCTCTTTGCACTACTAACTATTTATAACACTTAATGAAGCAACTAACTACTCTATGATCACTCTCCTCATTTATTACAATCTGATTTTTTTCCTAAAATGACTTGTTCGATCAAGAGAGTAATGTTTAACCATGATTTTTAAAAGATTGGCATTTCCTTCGGCCTATATGTTGAGCTTAAGCCTTTGGCAACCCCAATTTTTTGTCCATCTAGATCTTGCTTTAAATTTGTCTCTCAAATCATTTGAATCTCGAATTTCTAGATGAAAACTTTGATCCACACTTGGAACCTTACCTAAAAAGTGGAACCTTGACCCAAATTAAGAACTAAGCCTCATTTTTCCTTACCACATCCGAATTTGATTTTTGTATATATGAACTTGTACATATTTTTGTTTATTTTATTTTATCCGAGAAGTGTATTTTATTTTATTTTTTTGTTTTTGTTTTTATTTTTATTTTTATTTTTATTTTTATTTTTATTTTTATAATCCCTACATGATTTTAAATTTCCCCTTCCCAAATCCCATGTATATTTTATTTTTATTTTACTTGGGATATACCATATCATAAACTTTCCACATTAGGACTTTGTCATTGGACTTTCTAAATCGATACTTTATCATCATGCACCATGGGTGTATATTTTATTATTTTATCCCAAGATTTACCATTCGAGAATTACTTTTACATTAGGGGAATTACTTTTACACTGGGGAAATACTTTTAAACTTGGGATTGGCTTTACACATTTTTTCCCACATCCCAAAGTCCCAAATTTGATCCCAAAGTCCCAAATTTGTAGTTCATTATTTGTAGTTTATTATTTCTTCCAGGATATTTTTTACTTTATTATTTTTATATTTGTGTTATTTGTATTTTTTTATTCATAATTTGTTTCTATTTTATTTTTATTTTATTTCAATTTCATTCCTGAGAAATTTTCCAATCCAATTAGACTATGGACATTAAACTTTACCAATTATTTCCAAGACTGGTTTTTTTTTTTTAAATATTCGGAAATAAATTTTTGGACATGAGCCATTGGGATCCGATCATCAGGTTTTACGTCATATCTTTCCCACCTTCAGATTGAAAATTAGCCATCGTGGATTTCTCATCAGGCTCTCACCCATCGGATTTCTCATGACTTCATTATTTTATTATTTTTATTTTGGGGTCTTCACTCATCTGGTTTGCACCATAATTCGACTTACTAAATAACCTAATCATCGAGGTCTGACCATCGAACTTTTTTTTTTTTTTCCAATGGAAATTAACCCGCTGGGAACCCACCCCGATACTTCCCCACATAGTGGATGATATGAGAGTGGAAAGCAGCAGCCCGAAGGACTCGTAGCCAGGCTTGAACTCATGACCTCTCCCCAACCTGGGAGAGTGTGCCCACGTTCTCGCCAATCGAGCTATCCCTCGTGACCATCGAACTTACTCCATCGGGTTTTTTACTATTGCACATTTACCAAATAATCCAACCATAGGAGTCTGACCATGGAACATGAGCCTTCTGAGATTACAAATTATTTTTCTCGCATACCATTTGGACTTTCATTTTCAGACATTTAATTTTTTTGGAATTTTCAGACATTTAATTTTGGATTTTGGATTATTTTAACTATTTCTAGGTTTGGGCATGATTTTTGGGATTTTGAATTTGTATTATTTTATTATTTGTATTTACAAGGTTATTTTATTTTCTATCCAGATTTTGGTTCAAAACATTAATGTTAGCTCAAGACTCCGTATCTCTCCTAACTCCACATACAAATAAAATGGAGAGCGAAAATAATTTTAAACCACTTGGAATCGCTTCCCACAAATCATGTGGGATAAATCACTAGTCTTATACTTGATCAACGATTGAGATTTTGGTTCAAAACATTAATGTTAGCTCAAGACTCCATATCTCTCCTAGCTCCACATACAAATAAAATGGAGAGCGAAAATAATTTTAAACCACTTGGAATCGCTTCCCACAAATCATGTGGGATAAATCACTAGTCTTATACTTGATCAACGATTGAGATTTACCATGAGATGGAATTAATGGTTGTTAAGTGTGCACTTCTAGGGGGCATATCTCAAGTTTTAGAAGGCCAAATTGGGTGCAAGATGGATCGTTGGAAAGATGGAGGAGTGAAGAAGATATTAGTAGAAGTATTTTTTCTAGAATGACATTATAAATCCCTGATACATTCGAGAAAAGAGGAGGCACGAATTTGCTTGGATGTTGACTGTGAATTGTTCTGCAACCCATAATTCGAGTTTCTGAAGGCCAAATCAGGAAAATGGGAGATCATTGGAAATCTAGGGACTTAAGGAATAATATGAAATAGTTTATCTTGCCTAATTGACATTAATTAATTCTCAAATTTTAATAAATACATCTATCAATATTTTTTCTTCTAATAAAATATAAATGGGTTTATATGTTTTCATTATTGTTACTTTGACATGAATGCATGGGGAGGACAAAAGTTCCAATGAAGACATGGATGCCAAAAAAATGAAGAGTCTAAGAAGAGGAATGGATGTAACTACACGAGATAGAACAAGAAACAAGGAGTCCAAAAGAGGAACGTCCCTTGGGGCAATGATTGAAAAATGTTATAAATCCAATTTCTCCCCAGTCAAACGAGAGGCTAGATAACATGAAATTGGGTCTTGTATAAGTATTTATCGGGATTAAGAATGGATTTAAAATCTCTTTTATTTTTCTCGTACTTATATTGGATGAACTATTTCTAAAGATTGAATACATGAAGAAGTTAATTCATGGTCTATTCTTGCAATTGTGCACGATTGGTGATTGTTTTTTGTAGATGTTATAAACTTGTCACTTTTGTCAATTGATATGTAGGAAATGATTGTGAATGTATTATGAACTCAATTGTAGGGACATAGTCATTGTCATCTATATGCATATGGATATGCTAGTATGGTTTCTTATTGATAAATATGAACTATTTTTGTTTTCATAAGTAGAATTATATGTTTGTAATTGATCTTTTTTACTGTTAGAATAGGACTGCATTTGCATAGTAGAATAGGACTATATTTAGGATTTAGTCTAATTTAAATGAACAATTGTATCTTTGGAGAGAAATACATTTAGTTAGTGGCAATCGGACCCACATTTCGGTGGATATTTACATACCAAATGAGAGTAGGTTTGTTTGGGACAACAATCGGGCAAGCCTCCCTCATGTTGACATGGGGAATTTTTCCTGCATCAATAGAATCATTTAGTTAGAGCTCAATAGTTATTAATGTTTATACCTGTTTCTTTGATGGCTCCAAGTCTTAAGAAGGAGAAAGAGTTGGTTGTTTAATAGTTTATCCCTAGGGAAAATGCAGTTTCATTTCTTGTAGATTAGAATTCAAATGTACAAATAATACTGCAAAATATGAAGAACTTGTATAGGGCCTTAAAAAGGACATAGATTCAAATGTTAAAAAATTGAAACTTTTGGGATATTCTAAAATCATTGTATGACAAACAAAAAATACGATTCATTGTAATTATACTCATCTAAAAAACTACCAATGGGAAGTGTTAAGATTAATTGATAACTTTAAAGCCTTCAATATCTATGTCATTCCTCAAATTGAAAATATAATATTCGACTCATTGGCTATTGTAGAATTTATACTAGACCAATAAGAAGATTTTGAGGGAAGTATATTTTCTATTGAGTTGCTTTATCGACCTTCACTCCTTGATAATGTCACCATTCAGATAGTTTTTGAAGGTGATGAAGAAATGATAGAATTTTTTACAAACCAAGATACTCTACAATAGATGATGAATACCATGAGAAAGCACTAGAATTTTTTGAAGAGGGATTGATAATCTGATGGTTAACACAATCCCAAAAGGTGGGGTCACCTTAGAAAAATTGTTTGACTTGAAAGATAAGTTTAATAATGTCAAAACTT
This sequence comes from Picea glauca, assembly GCA_000966675.3. Classification (NCBI taxonomy): domain Eukaryota; kingdom Viridiplantae; phylum Streptophyta; class Pinopsida; order Pinales; family Pinaceae; genus Picea; species Picea glauca. The sequence goes on along the minus strand of JZKD02S0487387.1, from coordinate 848,020 downwards.
GTAGTTCAACCTTAGGTCATGAGATGATTAATATTTTTTTATAATTTAGAGTTTGTATTGAATCTTGTTAAAAAATTACAATTGTTTGTAGATCCAGTCATATATGGTTGCAGTTCCCTTCTGGGAAACCACCACTGCCATTTTTCCAAAAAAATAATGTTGATCCTAATCATACGTGGCCACGGTTCCCCTCTAGGAAACCACTGCTGCCATTTGTCCAAAAAATCATATTGTGCCATGCAAATAGAGGCTTCGATGCCACGCAGGGCAATGTGTTGATAGCTAGAATTAAACATAAGAAAAAAAAGCAGGCCAGCCTTCCATGGTTACCGGTGAAAGAAAGACGACAAAAACCTGAAACATGGAAACAATTAAAAACCTAGTCCGAGCCTTGGCCTGGTGTAGACCTGACGTGCCTGTGATTTTCCCTTGTAGTGGTCCGCTATAGCTTGTCAGAGGTCTTGAAGGAAGGACATTATCATGTCCACATGGCTCCAGCGTTATGTGTCCCTATTCTGCATGTCAATCATAACTGAGTTGATCTCCCCCGGGTCCCTTTTGAGGTCACTCAATGTGTCCATGATTGTTGCTCATTCCTCACATCTATCACACACAGGACGTAGATGGAGGGACAGAGTCAGAAGAGGAGGAGGGAGAGAAGGTAGGAATGGAGGTGGTGGTGGGATGGCGAAAGGGGGAGGGAGGAGGTGGAGGCCATCGAGGTGGGGAGGTGCGAAACCCAGCGAGTTGTTGAGGGTATCAAACCACTCAATTCGACAGCAGTAGGGGTTTGAGAGAGGGGAGAGGTCAGGGGTGGTCTCATGGAGTGGTTGAGCGGGGATGGGCCCAACGATAGGAGCCAAGATGGGGAGGTTTTCAGCTTCAGGAGGAGGGTCGTGGGTGGGCGGCTCACTTCCCATGACCGCGTACCAGGCGGCACCTCTTTTGGCCTTGCCTCTAAGGTGGGGAAAAAGAAAATGATGATCTGGGATAGAAGACACAAAGGATCTGTAAACCTAGAGAGGAGAAGCGTGAGCTTGAATTCCTGGGATCCGAGTGGAGGTCGCACCATAGGAGAAGCATAGGCCTAGAGAAAATGAGAACCAGGGAAGTTTGGTCATGCAAATGGGGAGGGGGTGAATGAGGATCAGTGCACCTGAAATCGCCTTTAGGAAAGCTAGTACGGATGAGCATATGTGACCAAGGAAGCATCTCACAGGGCGCCATGAAGACTCCCATGCACCAAATCTTCCAAATCGTGCGGGAGACTGGTTTCGACTGAAGTTTGGAAGGTGGCAGCGGAAGATTTAAATTCATGAGGTGACTGAAGTGGGGGGACAAGGCTGATCAGACGCCAGGTGGCTAGATTTCTAGCCAGGTGGCCTCCCCATGGTTTGATCACCCCTTGAACTCGGAAGCACCCCATCCGGGGATGAGATGATTAATCTTGGAACTACTTAAAATATAAAAATAAAAATAAAAGTGAATCTCGAGGCATGTTGTTTTAAAGAAGAAAAACAACCATACCTAAAAAAATTCAGAAATATCAATATGTATTTTCATGTACATATGATGATTTGAAAACTAATGACACATGGATTATTCAAAATACAATTCCCATGAAAAAGGATGTAAATCATTTTTAGCAAAAAATGTGGAAGATTCATCCTTCTTTGGAACCCTAAGTGTAGAAAGAGTTGAAAAAACTTCTAATTCTAAAATCATCTTTCAATTTTGATGTTTTTCCTGGTAATAAACTTAGTTCCACTAAGGAAGAAAACTAGTGAAATTTGTTTGTGCGTTGATTTTTAAAATTTAAATAAAGCCTCTAAAAAGGACAACTTGTTGGATTACTAAGAGGGGGGGTGAATCAGTAATAGAGCAGTCTAATCCTTTTTAACCACAAAATGCAAGTGTTATATCAATGTAGCATTATCATCCAATATTTGTAGAGTAAATAAACGATGAACAAATGAGAAATCATACACATACACAATACAAATGTGTTTTTACGTGGAAACCCAAAGCGGGAGAAAACCACAGAATGTTTTTTCTTATATCTCTTTAATAATTACATTCATTGGAAGCATCAACTTCCTTTGTTTTCCAGTTGCAACTGGAAGGCGGCTCCAACCCCCTAGTTTCTTAGGCTACAACCTGATGGAATCTCCAACTCCCCAATTCTATGGCTACAACCAGAAGGAGGCTACAACCCCCTATGTTCTTCACCTACAACCGGAAGGTGGCTAGAACCACTTGTCCTTGCCCCGTCCAAACGCCTTGAAATATAAGTAGAATGATGGAACCACTATCACACTATCACTGTGAGATATGTTGTTGTAAACATGTACCAATCAACCTGTAATCAACATGTACCATAAACATGTGCATCAACCATGCACCAAATATGTACCAATCATGCATCAAATACACCTAAATTATGACTCATCAAGATGTACCAACATCATCAACTATACACCTCATGTATGTGCCAACTCATCAACTACTTGTCTCAACCGTGTACCCAACATGTACCTCAACCAAAATCCCTCATCAATTTCATCATCCAAATCTGATTTGTAACTATGTAATAGACCTGGTGTATATGATCACATACCTGCAAACCTTCATTAACTTTAACAACAAAAGACTATCATTTTCATCAAACTTTACTTTGGTCTCACATGACT
>JZKD02S0487387.1:736090-760552 GCA_000966675.3 Picea glauca | reverse complement strand
AGCTGAAGTGGTTGGAACCACTTCTCTTTTTATTTTAACTATCTACATTTATTATCTTTTGGCCTAATTAATCTATTCATACAATACACACATGGATAGGACTTGTAAAGACTCACTAAAGTGAATGTGCAGGTTCTTACCTATAATCTCACTGTCTTTAATCCTTGTCGTTAATGCGCATACTAGAAATAAAATGCAAAAAATTTCTAAGAATGTGTTTTTTTTAATTGTATGAAAAATTCTATAAACCTCTAAAACCAATTCCTGTAGCACCTCCCTAGCAACGGTGCCAAAATCTCAAGTAATATAGTTGCCTAGATTTTGAAACATTTACTTATCAGCCAAAGTTCAGAATCTTGTGATATGTAGGCACTATATGTGTAGAATTAACTTATCGATCCACTTTAAAATTCTATTTACCTAAGTTACCCTATTTGTGTACAATTGAAATAAGAAATTCCTAGAGTTAATCTTTAGAGATAATTTCCTCCGAATCAATAAATACCCTAATTTAGGATTGTAGAAACTTAGGTCACACACATATACTTCCAAGTACTATTGTAACATATATTCTATTTTAAATCACTAGGATATGAATACAATATAGAAAACAATCTTATGTAAATAAAAAATTAACAATAAACAAACTATAGGAAAGGAAATTGATGCAAGAACACTTTGAAAGATTTAAGTATACAATCAAACTAATTCATAATTAAATTCAATCTTCCAATCATGATGTACTTGATTTTCAATGGTATAAACATACGTTAAAGTGTTTTGTCCAGTTCCAGGAAGTGGATTACTCTTGTAACAATACTCTTTGAACTGGTTCAATAATGAATGGAAGAACAATCAATGCTCACAATTCAATAAAACAAATAATGAAACAATGCAATGGATATCAAAACATGATCACAAATAAACATGTACTAAAATAAAGCATTGAATCTTACAGATAATAAACATAAATTAATGCAACACATACTTGAAAAGGGGGCCCTCCTAATATGAAATGCATTCAAGACTAATTATAGTCCTAAGTAGTTATCACACTTCACATATAGTAACAACAAACTTTGTATTCACTCAAAAAATGCAAATAAGATTACAATAATGTGTTCATAAATTCCTCTGACTTCTTATCATCCCTTTGTCTTTGTCCTTTTGATATTGATAAAAATACGATCTAAAACTAAATCACCGATGTCCAACATTGGATCCCATAATTCCCGTGACTTACAATATTCATTAAAAACTAGATCCTGGAATAGGGGATTTGTATCCCTTAAAAATTAGACCCCAGAATAGGGGATCTGTATCACTTAAAAACTAGATTATATTCTATAGTTGCTAGATTGATTTGAAAATGATCACTCAACTTAGATTTTAGGAATATGCTATTGGTGATGAATGATCTCATGAATCTTATGAACAATATCCAAGTGGAAATACTTTGATTAAGACAACGTTGATATACACATCATCAAACAATTACTGGATATGCAAGTTGGTTACATGTTCCACATCTTCTCAGGCATTGTTGTTGATCACACTTTGACCAAAGGATTTCGATCCTCTCCAAGAAGGTTCGATAGGAATTTAACCATACCATGAAGGCTATGAATTACTCCCAAGTGGTATATTTGGCTTTAACAAAGTGCTAATAAGTAAACCAATGACAAATTATTAGAACCTATTTCTTTTATATGTTAGTTAGTAAATCCATTTTTAATAACAATTAACTTACCAAATTAGGAATTTTTAAGAATAAATAATAACTTACTTATATGATAATTTTAGAGTTCAATACTTAGAAATGATGTGTGAAATGGATATATTTGAGGTAAAAAGAATGGAAAAGGGTCAAATTTGGCTTGGTTTGTAGTGCAAAATAACAAAAAAACATAGACCCAACAAGTCCCAATACAATTCTAACAGGTATGTTGAAGGAAGAATGGGAAAAAAATGAGAGGAGGGTAAGGAGTATGATTCATATTTGTCTTGTATATTCACTATTGCTGAATATCTCAGACAAAGACACTGCATAGAAACTATGGGACAAGTTGTTTTCTTTTCCAAACTCTTGGGATAACTTAGTTGTGGCCATCATGAGTAATTAGATCACATTAACACTTGAATATTTGGTTCCATGTTTGCTATCAAAATAAATGAGATGGAAGAACATGGAAGGATTGACCAAGGATGCCTTGATGGTGAGAGGTCAAATGGTCGACATTGATAAAGTGAAATTCTCTGGTAAAAAGTCTAAGTCAAAGGGTAGATCTAAATACTTGGTTCAATCAACGAGAATATGTTGGAAATGAGTTAAAGATGGGAATTACAAGAGGGAATACAAGTTGAAAGTAACTGATATTATTCCAAGATCTAATGAGAATCATTCAACTAAGATAAATACTATTTCAATTAAAGAAGGTGATGTGTATCTGGCATTGACTAGTACAAAGTTGGATCATGATGTTTGGTTGATCGACTCAGGTGAATTATTTCATATGAAACCTTATAGAGAATGGTTGTGAAAATATGAGAGATATGAAGGAGGATATGTATTCTTGGGGGACATCTTGATAACCAAAATTGTTGGATAAGGAAGAGTTTGATTGATATTATAGGATGGGAGGAATAGAACCCTTCTAGGTGTGCTACATATTTTGGGTTTGGAAAGAAATATGATATTTATCAACAAAATGAGTGATGCAAGTGTGTGCACTTTATTTAGAAGGATACGTGTAAAATGACAAGGGGAACAATGGTATTAATGAAAGGAGTTTGTATTGGAACCATAATACAACTTGTTGGGGAATTTCGATCCAACTGAATGCAACAACATTGTTGTTCCTGAAGTCGACTCAACTATGAACCAACTTGAATCATCTCAATTGAATCCAACCAACTCAACTCAAAAATTCAACTCGACGATGTTATGGCACAAGAGGATGGGACATATTAGAGAAAAAATACTTCTAGCTATGCACAACAAAGGTATGGTGAAAGGTATTCCTAATTGTAATTTGGAGGTCAATTTTTGTGAACATTACATATATGGAAAAAAAATTGGGTTAGATTCCCATTTGGAGCTACATGAGAAAAAGGGATTTTGGAATTGATACATAACGATGTGTTTGGGCATAATGAATATTTCTCGAAAATACCTTTCAAACGGGCTATCACACACCTAAAACGAATATCGTATGCAAAATTTACAAACCTGAGAAGTTAATGTACTAACTTACCCCAATGGGGCCCACCTGACTTTTGGTGCTTCATCTCCTAGAGTTAGGTTTTTGGATGTCTAGGATTTTGGCATTCATGTTTATCATAAAAATGATTTCAGAGCCTCATTGTAATCATCTTCTTGGGAATGAGCGTAGCCATCACATCTCTTATCAGAGATAAAGCTGCAACAATTCTAAAGAGTCTTGCACTATGCATTTTTAAAGTCTCTGTACATTTCTTTCATTAATAAAAATCATGTATTGTTGTATCTCTCTGTTTCTAGAAAATTTTATGATTATTTCATTGCAATATCTCTGCTTTCATTTCGTTCGCAAAATAATCTGGATCAATGGTATCAAAGCAGGCTGCTCTTGATCATTTTTTAGTGCATGTCCCTGACGAGGTCTGAGTAGAAAGTTGGGTATCGATATTTTCTCTCTTGATGACAATCACTCTCGCACACCCAAGAAACCATCTATGGTGGAAAAACATAAAAATGATGGAGGATAAGATTCTATTAGCCCGTTTTTTGAGAAAGCTCTCATGCAACAGAGGGATGAAATGATGGAGAATGTTTCCCACATACTTCAATTATTTTCGATAGAAACATGAGCATATTCATCAAGAAACCACTTTGGAGGAACCTCTCCCTTCAAGGTACAAGTTAATTTTTATATTCCCATATTTGAAGGTCAGATAGATGCAGATTCCTTAGAAAAATGGTTGAATTTGCTAGAAGGTTATTTCTTTATTCACAATTTTTTCGATAGGGAAAAGATCACCTTCACACTCCTCAAGGCTCTCACCCATGTCAAACATTTGTGGGAAAATTACTGGGAGTAAAGTTCCACAGAGGAATATGGAGTATATGGGGTTGAACCCACTTGGGATATTTTGTGGATGCAGTTAAAGAACAATACTACCCTGTTGATAATTATGAAGACAATACATGAGATGGACCACACTGTGGCAAGAGAAGAGACAAACAATGTCAGAGTTCACAAATACTTTCCATACCTTGTGCACCAATATGGGTATCAAATACTCTGAGCGACATCTAGTTCTGAAGTACTGTGGGGCTTTGCATAAGTACATCTAAACCAAAATGGATTTCCTAAACATCTCAGCATTTGGAGCTGCCTATCAATATGCTATCAAAATTGAGTAGAAATTTGGGCACCAGAACAAATGGGAGTTTGGGTCTGCAAATCCATAACAACCAAAGCATGGTAAAGACGACCCTAACCAACAACCTCCTAACAACCAGTCCAAGACACAGGAAAATAAGGGTAAAGGAAAGACAAAGAATGACACTGGGAACTGGTACGACTTCCAAAAAATCCCCTGGCACAACACTGATGAATGTCTCTCGAAATAGTCATTGGTGTCTAAGGTCAAAGACAAGGAGCCAAACCCTGATTTGGAATTTGATCAAGAAAATAATGAAAATAGACATATCATCGATGAAGAACCTACTACTAATTTCATGACCGCAACAATTCAAACAAAAGAACTAGTATATACTGAAGAGGAGGAGTGCCTCTTCCATTCAAAGATGTGGGTGAAGGGGACCCCGTTGAATTTTATTGTTGATAAAAATAGCCAGAAGAACCTCATCTTATTTGAGCTCATCAAATAGTTGGGGTTGTTGACAACACCACACCTAAAACCATACAACATCGGGTGGCTACACCAGGGATGAGATATTTGTGTCAGCCAACAATGTCTCCTGTCCTATTACATCCAACCCTTCAAGAATGAGGTAGTGTGTGATTTTTCCCCTCTTGGTGTCTGTGATGTTATTTTGGGACAACCATATATGTGGAAACATCATATTGTTTATGAGTCTTGACCTCGTAGTGTCATTATTACTCTGGGGGGCCAACTCTACAGGATACCATAGGTAGTTCCGACTAATGTTCCACCAAAACAGTTCCGTGAGGTAATCTCTCATACTCCAAAATTCATCCTCTTCACAATCTATTCAAAGGATGCAAAAAAGGCCACCACAACCACTACATCCTCAGGCCCTTCTATCCAATAGAAGTAGATTGCAGAAGAGAAAATAAATATTGTTCCTTCACCTACAATGGGGCATACACAATGCCCCATCAAGCCCACAAATAATAGGTTGGTGGAACAAATGTAACCTCTCCAACAAAAAGTTTGTGAAAACCTTCCATAGACCACACATTGCAACTTATCCAACAAGGCTTCATGTCAGTACATCTTGCTGTACTTCCAGGGTTGTTTTGGGGTTCTAAATAGTGTTTTCTTGTATTTTTATAGTCAAATTGTAGATATAGTCAACATTTAATGGGATAATGTGTAGTTCTCAAAAATACCTTTCCAATGGGCTATAACATGCCTAAAATAGAGATTGTATGCAAACGTTACGATCCCAGGAAGTTAATGTACTAAGTTACCCCAATGGGGCCCACATGAATTTTGGCGCTTCATCTCCTAGGGTTAGGTTTTTGGATGTCTAGGGTTTTGGATTTCATGTTTATCATAAAAATTCCTTTAGAGCCTCATTGTAATCATCTTCTTACAAATGAGCGCATCCTTCACATCTATTCTCAGAGATAAAGTTGATACCATTCTAGCGAGTCTTGCACTCTTTATTTTTATAGTCTCTGTACATTTCTTTCATTAGTATAAATCATGTATTTCTGTATCTCTCTGTTTCTGGTGATTTTTATGAGTAGTTCATTGTTATATCTCTTCTTTCATTTCATTCCAAAAATAATATGGATCAGTGGTATCAAAGTAGGGTGATCTTGATCATTTTTCAATGCATGTCCCCAAAGAGGTTTGAGTATAACAAGTTGGGTCTCGAGATTATCTCTTTTAAGGACAATCACTCTCGCATGCCCAAGAAACCCTCTATGGTGGAAGAAAAAAAAACAACAGAGCAAAATATTCCATTAATCTATTGCTTGAGCAAACTCTCACGTGACAGAGGGATGAAAAGATGGAGAATTTTTCTCACAACCTTCAACGCCTGCCGATAGCAGAATGCACATATTCATCAAGCGATCACTTTGGAGGAACCTCTCCATTAAATGTATAAGTTAATTTTGATATTTCTGTATTTGAAGGTTAGATAGATGTGGATGCCTTAGAAAATGGTTGAATCTGCTAGAACATTATTTCTCTGTTCACATATTTTCTGGTAGGGAAAAGATCACCTTCGCACTCCTCAAGGCTCTCCCCCATGTCAAACATTGGTGGGAAACTTACTAGGAGAAAATTTCCACAGCGGAATATGGAATATATGGGGTTGATCCCACTTGGGATTTTTTTTGGATGCGGTCAAAAACCAATACTACCCTATTGATAACTATGAAGACCGATACATGAGATGGACCACATTGTAGAAAGAGAAGAGCCAAAAAGTGTCAGAGTTCAAAAATTCTTTCCATACCTTTCCCACCAAGCTGGGTATCAAAGACTTCAGGTGACATCTGGTTATAAAGTACCATGGGGCTTTACATAGGTACATTCAAACCAAAATGGATTTCCTAAACATCTCATCATTGGGAGCTTATCAATATGCTGTCAAAATCGAGTATAAATTTGCACACTAGAACAAATGGGAGTTTGGGTCTGTGAATTCGCAATAACCAAAGCATGGTAAAGAGGACCCTAACCAACAACCTCCCAAAAACTAGTCCAAGACACATGAAAATAAGGGTAAAGGAAAGATGAATAATGACATTGGGAAGTGGTGTGACTTCCAAAAAATACCCTGGAATAACACCGATGAATGTCGCTCGAAATAGTCATTGGTGGCTAGGGTCAAAGACAAGGAGCCGAACCTTGATTCATAATCTAATCCAGAAAATATTGAAAAAATACGTATCATCGACGTAGAACCTACTACTAATGTCGCAACCACAACAATTCAACCAGAAGAACCAGTAGATCCTGAAGAGGGGGAGCACCCCTTGCATTCACATATGTGTGTGAAGGGGACCCCATTCCATTTCATTGTTTATAGTGACAACCAGAAGAACCTCATCTCATATGAGGTTGTCAAACAGTTGGGGTTGTTGACAACACCACACCCACAACCATACAAAATTAGGTGGCTTCACTAGGGACAAGATCTCTCTGTCTGCCAGAAGTGTCGCCTGTCCTATGAAATCCAACCCTTCAAGGATGAGGTAGTGTGTGATATTTCCCCTTTTGATATATGTGATGTTGTTTTGGTCCAACCATATATGTGGAAACATCATGATGTTTATGAGTCTCGATCTCGTAGTGTCATTATTACTCTGGGAGTTCATCTCTACAGGATACCAGAGGTAGTTCCGACTACTGTTCCACCAAAACAGTGCCACAATGTAATTTCTCATACTGCAAAATTCATCCTCTTCAGAGTCTCTTCAAAGGATGCACAAAAGGCCACTACAACCACTGCATCCTTAACAACTTCTATGCAACATAATTAGGTTGTAGAAGAGAAAGCACACATTTTTCCTTCACCTACAATTGTGCCTACACAATGCTCCATCAAGACTAAAGACAATAGGTTGGTGGAACAAATGCAACCCTGCTAATAACAAGTTTGTGACATCCTTCCATAGACCAAGCATCACAACTTCTCCAACAAGACATGCAACTCACCAAGATTCATATTCAGAAAATGCTTTCCCTTATTCCTCGTGCACTCAATGAAATGGAGACCATTTCTTCCTAAGGGGGGAGGATTGATCCAGGTGAATATTAGTGGCCACCCACCAATTCCAAATTCCAACTGGCTCATCTTGACAATTTTTAGTTCATCATGTTTCTCTATAATGGGGACAATTCTTTGTAATTGTGGGTTATGCACTTATGGGGATGTCCTAAATCCCTACACAACATCTAGGTGGATATTGGTAGCTTCCCACCTATTCCAACTGACTTATTTTAGAATTTTTCTTGTTAGTACATCTTTTTGTACTTCCAGGGTTGTTTTGTGGCTCTAAACAATGTTTTCTTGGCTTGCCATAGATAAAATGTATATAGATTTTGATTTTGATGGCATAATGCGTAGTTCTAGAAAAGACCTTTCCAACGGGTTATCACACTCCTAAAACAAATATCATATGTAAACGTTATGGCCTCGAGAAGTTAATGTACTAACTTACCCCAATGGAGCCCACATGACTTTTGGCGCTTCATCTTCTAGGGTTAGGTTTTTGGATGTCTAGGGTTTTGGAATTCATTTTTGTCATAAAAAGGACTTCAGAGCCTCATTGTAATCATCTTCTTGTGAATGAGCGTAGCCTTCACATCGCTTCTTAGAGATAAATATGCCACCATTCTAGCGAGTCTTGCACTCTGTATTTTTATAGTCTCTGTACATTTGTTTCATTAATAGAAATAATGTATTATTGTATCTCTTTGTTTTTGGAAATTTTTATGAGTAGTTCATTGTAATATCTATGCTTTCATTTTGTTCTGAAAATAATCCAGATCAGTGGTATCAGGGCAGACTGCTCTTGATTGTTTTTCAATGCATATCCCCGACGAGATCCAAGTATAGAAAGTTGGGTCTCGATCTTGTCTCTCTTGAGGAAAATCACTCTTGCACGCCCAATAAATGCTCTATGGTGGCAGGAAATAAAAATGATGGAGAAAAATATTCTATTAACCTATTGCTTGAGAAATCTCTCGCATGACATAGGGATGAAATGATGGAGACTTTTTCCCACATCCTTCAATGCCTAGCAATAGCAACAGGCACATATTCATCAAGCGACCTCTTTGGAGGAAGTTAGGGGGTAAATTTCGCCCATGGGATAATTTTCCATGTTTTTTCCCAAAAAAAGATTCACTTCACCCAAATTCTATAGGATAAAATTATTTTACCTCAAAAATTGCCAAAATTTTATACAAACTATATAAAATCCTTATAAATTTGAATATTTTTACAAAAATATCGCCAAACATTTATAGTTGGTATATGAAGGATTAGTAATATTCGCCAAGGTTTCTACATTTTAAAATAAATTTCCATCCTTAAAATCATCCCTGGGAGGAACCTCTCCCTTCAAGGTACAAGTTAATTTTTATATTCCCATATTTGAAGGTCAGATAGATGCGGATGCCTTAGAAAAATTGTTGAATATGCTAGAAGGTTATTTCTCTGTTCACAATTTTTCCGACAGGGAAAATATCACCTTCGCACACCTCAAGGCTCTCCGCCATGTCAAACATTGGTGGGAAACTTATTGGGATCAAATTTCCACAAAGGAATCTGGAATATATGGGGTCAATCCCTCTTGGGATTTTTTTGTGGATGCGGTCAAAGACAAATACTACCCTGTTGATAACTATGAATACCAGTACATGAGATGGACCACACTACGGAAAGACAAGAGACAAATAGTGATGAAGTTCAAAAATAATTTTCGGACCTTGCACACCAAGATGGGTATCAAAGACTCTGAGTGACATATGTTTTTGAAGTACCATGGGGCTCTGCATAGGTAAATCTAAACCAAAATGGATTTCCTAAACATCTCATCATTGGGAGTTGCCTATCGATATGCTGTCAAAATTGAGTATAAATTTGGGCACCATAACAAATGGGAGTTCAGGTTTGCAAATCCACATCAACCAAAGCAAGGTAAATACAACCCTAACCAACAACCTCCCGACAACTAGTCCAAGACATAGGAAATGAAGGGTAAAGGAAAGACAAAGAATGATGCTAGGAAGTAGTGCGACTTCCACAAAATCCCCTAACACAACACCGATGAATGTTGCTCGGAATAGTCATTGGTGGTGTTAGCGCTAGAAGTCAACTCAAGACTACTGTTGAGTTAAGCCTAGCACACCTTGTTTCAAAATGTTTAAATAAAATAGTTTTAGAGAGGTGGAGGGATCACACTCTTGATCTCAATGTAGCTTGATGAATGAGCTATTAAAAACACTTCCCTATGTGAAACATATCAGGTAAATAAAACCTCAGTTGGATTAAAAAGAGAGTATTATATATGATTAAGAAGAATTAATGGAACAAAAATGACAATCATCAAAGAGAATCTTCTCCTTAATATACTTGACCAGTAGAAGAATAAACCTACACTCATAAATCCTTCCTGAACAAGATTTAAAATAATCAAACACACATGTGGCAAATATTGTACTATACAAAATAGAGAAACCTTTTCAGCACATACACACAATCATATGAGCATATAATAGTAATGATATGTTAAAGATGAGGAAATAGATGCGATAAACAAAGATGAGACATATACACCAACCATCGACTATATTAACAATTGAAATCTTTACATAGGTAGGATGGATCAAAATAGTCTTATAATTAGAACCTTTAAGACAAAACATGGATACCACCTGTTCTTTTTCTACTTCATCCAATATATAGTGTTTTACATTGGTTACATGCATTTATGGCCAACCTTATAGTCACAGACACATCAAAACTAATCCCTACAAGTGCTCAGGGTGAATTTCCACCTCTATCTACTGATATACAAAACAACAAACAATTTACAAAAAAAATCCTATAATTAAGGCAATAAAATTGCATAGAAAAATCTCTTTGGTTGACTTGATTTCCACCTGGATGATTACGCCGCATATTCCTTTTTATCCTTCCAAGATCTTCCTGATATTCAATGATCCACTCGAATCAAGACTTTGAGAACTCAACTATGATAAATGATCTGCAAAATCATCGTATCCCAAGATAGACTGTAGATCTGCAAAAAGGGTATCTTACTCCATCTAATGATCCATAAAGTACTTACCTTGTTTACATCCTTTCTCTATTATGAAAATATGAAACCATGTCATATTTGTTTTAAAATCAACTTCTACAGGTGTTCCAGTAGCGCCAATATTTTCCTGTGTATGCGACTGCGGGAACTTCTTGTAGCGCCATACAAAAAACCATTTTTGAAAAATTTTAACGCCTTTCCTTGCGTAGGTTACAACCAATCATAAAAAAAAGAGGAATGGTATCTTAAATACAAGGAAAAAAAAAGTTTCTTCCATTATCAATCATCTTTCAGTCAAAATTTAGGATTTTCATTGAAGGTGAAATTCTCAAACTGCAAATTCTCCTTGAAAAACTGATGTAGCTACTTCTGCTAGCAAATCCAAACTATTGCTTCTTGTCTGCTTGGTTTGAGAACGAGTTTGTATTCTCTTGAGCTTATCACCTTCAGATATGATTGTAGGGTTTGGGCCTTTCTTATTCCTTTTACTCCGTTTTCTTGTAGAAGCTTTGTCTTTTCATGTGAGAGTCTTTTTGTTTGCTGTCACACCTCCCTTCTTGTACTTATTCCTCTCAGGCTTAGTTACAAGAATTTTATTTCTTGTTGATGGCTCCTATTTTGGGTTTGTAGATTCTTCATCAATAATAATAACCTTATATTTAATGGAATGGTTATACATTGCTTTGGATTTCAACCTGAATTTATTTGAGGCCTAGTGCTCTTTTTTCTTATCGAAATTTTATATCTAGAAGAATCATCTTCAAAGGAGCTTGAGATAAGAGGAATGATCTTTGGGGAATGATATTTAGGCTATACATGATCTATAAATTCTTCTCATGTTTCAGGTTCTTGATCTTCTTTCAATACCCTAGGTTTTTCCAACCTTTTGGTCCTTACCTCCACCTAGGATATGAGAGGACCCTTCATCTGATTGCAAGATGGTTGGATTAGCTTCCACTGGATCATCTGAAATATTTAAACATGCTTCTCTTTTACCCTTCCTTGGAATGACTGGTTGACTTGCGCTGGGTGAAGCTTCTTGATTAGGCTCAACAAATTTATCATGCAACTGTGTGGCAGGAATATGTACTTCTTTCTCAAACCCTGACTGGATCAAGAATTGATCCCATGTCCTTTGTAATTTTCCCATCTCGTCTTTAATAAGTATCTTAATTAATCCCTCATGATAAATTCCATGAGGAGGGGTGTTAGGGTTTGCTTGAATTTTAATGGCCATATTATTTAGATATATTAAGAAGTAATATGGTAGAATCATCCTTTTGATTCTTGACAAATGAAGAAGGAATCAGAGATGAAAAAAAAACACAGTAGAATAGCACCCTTCACATGTGATGTATCGTTTAAGCATTAGTAATGCATCTATCCATTCATAAAAAATACAATCACTAGGAATACCCTTGGATCAATTGGGATCTCTATGTTTAGGTTTCAATAACTGATTTACATCCCCTCCTGTAATTAATTTGTTTTTGAGCCACTTTTCGCCATCGACAGGGAGGTTACAAGCTGCTGCTATGGACTCTTATGTAACCTGCATAACCAGGTTTGCAATTCAGACCCTCTGTCCATTAAAACCTTTAGTGAATGCCCGGGCTAGAACATAGTGATAACCATATAGGTTGGTGTAGTACAAATACCAACCAAATCGATCAAAGATGTGTATGCTATCTTCATATGCTTCCATAATCTCGGGCCCTTTAGGTTCTTTTCTGTTCACGTGTCCACCTTTATCCATATTAACTGTCACAACCAAAAGGATGGACTCTTCTTGTTGTGTCGATAAGGATAGGGGATTTTCTGGCTCTATGGATGAAAATTCAATTTTGACCAGCTGCAGTGTGAAACTAGAGTAATGAATAATGCACCAGATTTAAAAGAACTATTTTTTGAAAAAAAACCCCATCTGCGTGACATCCTGGGTAACATGTACATACAACTAAAAGTACTGCCACCTTTGCATGCTGAGATATGTTTAGGTACTTGATAACCTCCTTTAATCCATGTAGTATTATCCACATCCTCAAATTCACTCCAACCATATGCGTGATGATGAAACAAGGGCAAGTGGAAGTTCTTGTAGTGCCCTGCATGAACTTGTCCTTTGGCATATTTGAAATGAAAATGACTTGAAAGTCGTTATATAACTTAGTAATGATGAAAAAAAAACTATGACATGAAATATGACCTTTGATGAAAGGATTAAAACTTTTAAATGATGTCATAGAACAGTCTTACAAACATGTGCATAATTAATCATATCTCCTTTTATAAAACGAAGTATCCCTCATTTCTCTTAGCATAATACTAATTTTACCCCCTTAATAATATTTTGAACCCTTAATAAAACTAATGATTAGGATTTATAGCTTATACACAAAAATTTAAAATGGAGAAGATAAGAGATGAGAGGCGAGACTTAGTAGAAAAAAATAGGTGATAATAGGTGGCCGAGGTCAAAGACAAGGAGCCACACCCTGATTCAAAATCTGATCCATAAAATATTGAAAACAAAGATATCATGGACGCAGAACCTAATGCTAATGTCATGATCACAACAATTCAACCATAATAACCAGTAGATCCTGAAGAGGGGAAGCACCTCTTCCACTCACAGATGTGGGTGAAGGGGACCCCATTGCATTTCATTGTTGATAGCGGTAGCTAGAAGAACCTCATATCAGCCGAGGTCTTCAAACAGTTGGGGCTGTTGATAATACCACACCCACATCCATACAACATCGAGTGTCTTCACCAGGGATAAGATTTTTGTGTTAGCCAACAATGTCACTTGTCCTATGGCATCCAACCCTTCAAGGATGAGGTAGTATATGATATTTCCCCTCTTGATGTCTGTGATTTTTTTTTGGGCCAACCATATATGTGTAAACTTCATAATGTTTATGAGTCTCGACCTTTTAGTGTCATTATTAATTTGGGGGGCCAAAAATACAAGATACCAGATGTATTTTCGACTATTGTTCCACCAAAATGGTGTCACAAAGTAATATATCATACTGAAAAATTCATCCTCTTCAAATTCTATTCAAAGGATGCATACAAGGACACTACAACCACTGCATCCTTGGTACATTCTATCCAGGGAAAGCATATTGCAAAAGAGAAATACAATATTGTTCCTTCACCTACAATGGTTCCTACACAATTCCCCATCAATCCTAGAGACAATAGGTTTGTGGGACAGATTCAACCCCGCTAACAACAAGTTCGTGACAACCTACCACAGGCCAAGCAACACAACTTCTCCAACAAGGCATAGAGCTCACCAAGATTCAGATTCAGAAAATGCTTTCTCTTCTTCCCCGAGAAATCAATGCAATGGATACCATTTCTTCCTAAGGGGGGAGGAGTGATCTGGGTGGATATTGGTGGCCACCCACCTATTCCAAATTCCAACTGGCTCGTCTTGAGAGTTTTCACTTTAGCTCGTTTCTCTGTAATGGGGAAATTGATTTGTAATTGTGGTTTTTTCACTTACGGGGATGTCCTGAAGCCCTACACAACATCCAATGGATATTGGTGGCCACCCATCTATTCCAACTAGTTTATTTTGGAAGTTTTCACATCAATACATATTTTTGTACTTCCAGGGCGGTTTTGGGGCTCTAAATAGTGTTTTCTTGGCTTTCCATAATCCAAATATAGACACAATCAAATTTTTATGGAATAATGCGTAGTTCTTGAAAATACCTTTTCAATGGGCTATCACATGCCTAAAATGGCTATCGTATGAAAAAAGTTACAACCCTGTGAAGTTAATGTACTAACTTACCCCAATGGGGTCCACATGAATTTTGGCGCTTCATCTCCCAGGGTTAAGTTTTTGGATATATAGGGCTTTGGCATTCATGTTTATCATAAAAAATCCCTTAGAGCCTCATTGTGATAATCTTCTTGCGAACGAGCGTAGCCGTCACATCTCTTCTCAGAGATAAAGATGCAACCATTCTAGCAAGTCTTACACTCTGTATTTTTACAGTCTCTGTACATTTGTTTCATTAATAGAAATCATGTATTGTTGCATCTCTCTATTTTTGGAAAATTTTTGAGTATTTCACTGTAATATCTCTTCTTTCATTTTGTTCCGAAAATAATCTGGATCAATGGTATCAGAACATGCTTCTCTTGATCATTTTTCAATGCATGTCCCTAATGAGGTTCAAGTATAGAAATTTGGGTTTCGATCTTGTCTCTCTTGAGGAAAATTGCTCTCACACACCTAAGAAACCCTCTATGGCAGTAGCAAAGAAAAATGATGGAGCAAAATATTCTATTAACTTGTTACTTGAGTGGTCTCTTGCACGACAGAGGGATGAAATGATGGATAATTTTCCCACATCCTTCAATGCCTACCAATATAAACATGCACATCTTCATCAAGTGACCACTTTGGAGGAACCTTTCCCTTCAAGGTACAAGTTAATTTTGATATTATCGTATTTCAAGGTCAGATAGATTTGGATGCCTTAGAAAAATGGTTGAATCTTGTAGAAGGTTAATTCTCAGTTCACAATTTTTCTGACAAGGAAAATATCACCTTCTCACTCCTTAAGGATCTCCCCCATGTCAAAAATTATTGGGAAACTTACTGGGAGAAAATTTCCACAGAGAAATCTGGAATATATGGGGTCGAGCCCACTTGGGATTGTTTTGTGGATGTGGTCAAAGAACAATACTACCCTATTGATAATTATGAAGACCAATACATGAGATGGACCACACCATGGCAAGAGAAGAACCAAACATTACCAGAGTTCCCAAATATGTTCCATACCTTGTGTACCAAGCTGGGTATCAAAGAATTTGAGTGGAATATTGTTTTGAAGTACCGTGGGGCTCTGCATAGGTACATCCAAATCGAAATGGTTTTACTAAACATCTCATGATTGGGAGTTACCTATCGATATGCTATCAAAATCGAGAATAAATATGGGCACCATAACAAATGTGAGTTTGGGTCTACAAATCTACAAAAACCAAAGCATGGTAAAGATGAACCTAACCAACAACCTACCGAGAACTAGTCTAAGACATAGGAAAATAAGGGTAAAGGAAAGACGAAGAATTAAACTGGGAAGTGGTGCGACTTCCAAAAAAATCCCTTGGCACAACACCAATGAATGTCACTCAAAACAATCATTGGTGGATGAGGTCAAAGCCAAGGATCTAAACCATGATTTAAAATTTGATCCAAAAAATATTGAAAACAAATAGATCATTGACGTAGACCCCACTACTACTGTCGCAACCACAACAATTCAACCAAAATAAATAATAGATCTTGAAGAGGGGGAAAGCCATTTCCATTCATAGATGTGGGTGAAGGGGACCCTGTTGCATTTCATTGTTGATAGAGGTAGCCAAAAGAACCTTATCTCAACTAAGGTGATCAAATAGTTGGGGTTGTCTACAAAACCACACCTGCATCCAAACAACATCAGGTGGATTCACCGGGGACACGATCTTCGTTTCAACCGACAGTGCCTCATGTCCTTTGGAATCCAACCCTTCAAGGATGAGGTAGTGTGTGATGCTTCCTATATTGATGTTTGTGATATTTTTTTGGGTTAACCATATATATGGAAACATCATGTTGTTTATGAGTCTCGACCTCATAGTGTCATTATTACTCTGGCAGGTCATCTCTACAAGATACCATAGGTAGTTATGACTACTGTTCCACCAAAATAGTGCTGCATGGTAATCTCTCATACTGAAAAATTCATCCTCTTCACAATCTGTTCAAAGGATGCACAAAAGGCCACTACAACCACTGTAGCCTCAACACCTTCTATCCAGCAGAAGAAAATTGCAGAAGAGAAAGCATATATTGTTCCTTCACCTACAATGGTTCCTACACAATGCCCCGTCAATCCCAGAGACAATACGTTGGTGGAACATATGCAACCCTGCCAACAACAAGTTCATGCCAACCTTCCACATACCAAGAAACACAACTTCTCCAACAAGGCACACAACTCACCAAGATCCAGATTCAGAAAATGATTTCACTTCTTCCTCAGATGCTCAACACAATGGAGAATATTTTTTCCTAACGGGGGAGGATTGATCCAGGTGGATATTTGTGGCCACCCACATGTTCAAAATTGCAACTGGCTCATCTTGACAGTTTTCAGTTCAACACGTTTCTCTGTAATGGGGAAAATTCTTTGTAATTGTGGGTTATGCACTTACGAGGCTATCCAGAATCCCTACACAACATCCAAGTGGATATTGGTGGCTACCCACCTATTCCAACCAGATTATTTTGGAATTTTTCATGTCAGTACATCTTTTTGTACTTTCAGAGATGTTTTGGGGCTATAAACAATGTTTTCTTGGCCTTACATAGTCAAAATGAAGACAAAGTTAGAGTTTGATGGCATAATGTGTAGTTCTCAGAAATACCTTTCAAATGGGCTATCACACGCCTAAAACGAAGATCGTATGCAAAGGTTACGAGCCCAGGAAGTTAATGTACTAACTTACCCCAATGGGCCCCACATGACTTTTGACGCTTCATCTCCGAGGGTTAGGTTTTTGGATGTATAGGGTTTTGGGATTCATGTTTATCATAAAAATTCCTTTAGACCCTCATTGTAATCATCTTCTTGCGAATGAGCGTAGCTGTCACATCTCTTCTCAAAGATAAATCTACTACCATTCTAGCATGTCTTGCACTCTATATTTTTACAGTCTCTGCACATTTATTTCATTAATAGAAATCATGTATTGTTGTATCTATCTATTTTTGGAAAATCTTATGAGTAGCTCATTGTAATATCTCTGCTTTCATTTTATTCCAAAAATAATCTGGATCAGGGATCTACTAATATGCATGGACTATGTTTCACCATTGTATAGGGAATATCATTAATAATATGGTGGAAACCACTAGTATCACCAGTCTCAACCAATTGGATACTTGTACAACAAGACTCTATATTAATTAAATATGAATTTGAATCAAAATAAGACACATTATGATATATATATTTTCTACAACAATCCCTTCATCCCATGTAAAAGGCTGATAAGGAACAAAAATAGAAAGTTCACGGGAAGATGTCTTATCCTTTCTATATTCTACATGAAAATTACCAACATTAAGTACACATAAGGGTTTTTCCCTGCATAATTTATTCGAATAGGGTCATTGAAAACTTCCTACAAGATAAAATCATAAAAATATCACGATACAAAAAATAATAATAAGAAGAAGTAAGAAAATGAAATGCCTTTCTACAAAGAGAATATTTTTCAATAGCAGTCTCCTCAAAAGGTATCTCTTCTTTCTTAGGAACATCCATGATTGGTTTTGATTTTAAATCGATAGACTCCACACTAGGAATCGTTTCACAATCAAAACCTTCTTCTTTAACACTATTCTCTTCTTCTATGAAATATGTAAATTGTTGTATTGAAAGTGTTATGCATTGTGTGTTCATTTCTTCTCTTTGAGTTAACTAATCATCATTATTGTTTTTCTCCTTTCAAACACGAGAATGTGAAATATCTTCTAAAACATACTCATGGTTAGGAGATAGGATCAAATCACAACAATTTTCAAAACAAGAAGGCTCAATAAGTAATTAGGTAATTACAAAAAAACCTTCTTAATCTTTCTCAGTTAAAGTAGAAGAGCTTATAATAGTACGAAAACCATAATAATAAATAATTAATTCAAATTCATTTATTTCCGATGGAGGTGTCATGTTTTGTGTCCAAATTTTCTTCCTCAATTAACTAATCAACATTCATGTCTTGCTCCACTAGAAAATATGAACACAAAAAATTATCTAAGACATATTCATGTTCATTGTTAATAGATAAAGATAAAATAAAATCACATGAATTTTTAGAACAAGAGGGTTCAAGAATTGTCTTGGGGAGATAGTCAATACAATGATCGATGGTGGTGACCTCAATAAGTTATTCTTGAAAAATTTCAGTGGAATTGAGAGAAGAGTGTTCCACACCACAACCATGAACACTTAAGTTAGACTGAATCTGATCCATTCCTGAGGTAGCTGCCATATTTTCAGGCACATGACAAATTTCTTCATATTTCTTCATAATTTTCTCCTCCATTTCCTTTGATGGTAGAGATAAAATAGGACAACGAGAACCTGGAATAACCATCAATGTAAATCAAAGTGTCTCATTATTGGTAGGAAATCCTTGCTCTGTGTTAGCTATAGAAAAATATGGACTCAAGTTTACTACACAAGAGGTTTCTTTTGCATCACTATTAAAGTATGGGGGAATGGAATGGTGGGAGGATATATATATATATATATATATATATATATATATATATATATATATATATATATATATATATATATATATATTTTTTTTTAAAACATATATTTTTTATTATATATATTACAGAAAGAGAAAAGAGACACAAACACATATTTTTCACAAAAATCATAAGTATCCTCATCATTTTCACGTGAATCCAAATAAGCATGTAAACTAGCATCAAGGCATGATTCTGATTATTCACTCATTCACAGATCTTGTTCATAAGAAAGAGAAAATAAATGTAGAATCCATTCACTAATAGAGGTCACATCATCCAAATGAAATCTATATAAAAGACACATAAAAATTAAAGAAAAGTATTCTAAAGATTCATCTTTTTCCTTACTAAGCTCTAGTATTTCTTTACACAATTCATTATAATCATAAGTCTCAAAAGAATGAAAAAATTCATGCATAAATTGTTCCCATGTGTGAATAGAGGTGACCAACAAAGTCTCACACTAGATTTTAACTTAGCCTTCAAAAATATGAGTGAACACCCTGCATATGACACATTCATGGGTAATTTTATGAGAAAAACAATTCAAAACGAATCGAATGATATGTTTAGATGCATATGTCTCTCCCTCATCATGAAATTTAACTTTTCAAAAGAGATTGACTATCTTTCTAGGAGTGGTATGATGTATAAAACCAAATATACATCTCCATATAGGGACTTGGGAAGGAGCCATTAATAATGATAAAAGAATTAACAAGAAATACTCCACAGTATCAGCTTGTCATTAGGCCCTCCTTCTAATTCCATTTTGTTGATGCAGGAAAAAATGCCCCATGCCAACATGAGGGAGGCTTTCTCGATGGTGGGTCCGAATCAGACCTACTCTCATTTGGTATGGAAATATCCACTAGTATATGGGCCTAGTTTCTACTAACTAAATGGACTTCTCTCCAAAGAGAGACTTGTTCATTTAAATTAGAATAAATACTAAATGTATTCCTATTCTACTATGCAAATGTATTCCTATTCTAATAGTAACAAAGATCAATTGCACACATATGGTTCTACTTATGAAAGCATAAATAGTTCATATTTCTCAATAAGAAACTATACTAGAATATCCATACACATATAGATTAAAATGAATGTGTCCCTACAATTTAGTTCATAATCCATTCAAAATCATTTCTTATAGAGCTAATTGAAAAGTGAAAAATTGATAACATCTGCAAAAAACAATCACCAATCGTGCACAATTGCAAGAATATACCATGAATTAACTTCTTCATGTATTCAATATTTAGAAATAGTTCATCCAATAGAAGTATAATAAAATCCAAAATATTTTGAATCCATTCTTATGCTGGATAAATAGTTATGCTAGACCCAATTCCAGGTTATCCATCCCCTCTTCTAAGTGGGGCGAAATTACATTTATAACATTTTTCAATCATTTCCCTTGGGACTATTTCTCTTCTTGAATCCTCGTTTCCTCTTCTAAATCATGCAATTATAACATCCATTCCTCTTCTTAGACTCTTCAATTTTTGGCTTCCATGTCTTCATTGGAACTTTTCGCCTCCCCATGAATTCTTTTCAAATAAACAATAATGAAAACATATAAACCCATTTATATTTGATTAGAAGAAGGAATATTGACAACTTTATTAATTGAAATTTGAGAATTTATTAATGTCAATTAGGAAAGATAAAATATTTTGTATTATTCCTTAAGTCCCTATATTTCCAACGAGCTCTCATTTTTCTGATTTGGCGTTTTGAAACTTGAGTTATGGGTTGCAGAAAAATTCACGGTTAATATCCAAGAAAATCCATGCCTTCTCCTTTCTCAAACTTTTTCGGCATTTTTGTTTTCAATATAGCAAACATACTTCTACCAACATCTTCTTCAATCCTCCAAATTTCCAATGAGCCATATCGCATCCAATTTGACCTTTTGAAACTTGAGATATGGTCCCTAGAAGTGCACACTCATCAACTGTTGATTTCATCTGATGGTAAATCTCAACCATTGATCTTATAGTCCTAGTGATTTATCTACATACATTGTGGGAAGTGATTGAAAGTTATTTATAATTTTTTTCTCTCCCCATGTTATTTGTATGTGGAGTTAGGGGAGGTATGGAGTCTTGAGCCTACGTTAATGTTTTGACTCGAAATATGGATAGAAAATAGAAAATAAAATAAAATAACCTTGTACGTGTTGTTCTTGAGATTAAACTTAAGGCTCAAAGAATAATGTCACGCATCAGGAATTTAATGAATTTTTTAGAAGGTGCTTTTTCTTTCGTTGATTATATAAGAGTAAATCCTCAAATGAAATTAATAGCAGAATAGGACAGAGGCCGTGTTTCATTGTCTGATTCGATTAATAAAATCAAGAGGTATGGGGAAAAAGTTACAAAACTATTAAACAAAATGAGGTATCAATGACAGATAAATATTACCTTGCTCACAGTAGAAGAAAATGTAAAATGCACCCTTGAAAGGACATAAGATACAATGATCCAAGTAGCTCGCAGGTCTTGTATTTACTAATAGAAAATACAGAGGAAAAACTTCTTGCTTATCAAATAACCGATAAAATGTGATTACAGTAGATGTTGAACTATTTTTCAACCACTCACTTATCAAGGAGTAACATAAAGAAAAATAGAACTATGGAATACAAAGGGAGCACATAACTCGAACTGAACAAAATTTTGAATCCCTATCTGCACTTGTATTAATACTCACAAAGAATGAGTTTTCTTAGTTACAATACGACAATAAGAAACCCTGTGTTTAATCTTCAAAATATGTATTTATACAAAAGTTTCTCAACCCTAAGCGATTGGAATTCTCCTTATTTCTAGAATAATAAAAATTACAAAATGTGAAATTTGAAACGCTTCACTTGCATCTCCCTTGTCTCTTCGCCATGATGGTGGAGATGTTTTTTCTTCGTGTACTCCAGCTCAAAAAAAAATTAGTCTCTAATCATGAACTGTGCATAATTTGTTCTTAAACGTGCCATCTTTCCCTTGTTTTATGCACTGAATGCATATGCCCACAAATTGCACCACTAGCCTGGAGGGATCTGTGGTATCATTTTCCTCAAAGGTATAAAAATTCCTTTCTATATGAGGAAGCTTATCTTCCACTCTCCTAGCTTCTAGAGATAGAGACTGTAGTCTTAATCTAGGGTTGACTATCCATTTATTCATTAGAGTAAGGTCAACCTGCTTCAATTGTAAAATTTTGGCCCGAGCTTCTTCCATACTTGCTTTGAAATCAGATTGATTTTTTTCCATATCAATCTGTCCTAGGGCCTCAGAGATATTGTCTCTTCCCGTGTACAGTGAATCTTTGTCGAGATCATAGAATTCTTCTTCACAAGATCTTTTCACCTCCCTGGCCAATTTTTTACTTTCAACTATATTAGCCTCCCAATTATTAAGTATTATATTTCCTCAGGTTTGTTCCGAGAGGGATAATCTGGTGGCCTTGGAAACTTCCTCCTTTGTTGATGACAGGACAACCTCCAAGAATGTCACTCTAGCTGCGATGGCCTCCTTCTATTTTATGCCAATAATATCTAAAGAACGTTCTGCCAATCGACAATAGCCTTGAATGCCTTCTATTTTAATTAAAAGGCTTTGCTGGGCTAATCCCAGCTTCTTGTGTACCTCTAAATCTTGGGCATGGAAAAATGATATATCCACTACTCCTTTTTTGGTCAAGCTTATTTTCACCTGCAATTGCTGGACCAATTCCTTGCTTGCCTGCAAA
Organism: Picea glauca; assembly: GCA_000966675.3. Lineage (NCBI taxonomy): Eukaryota > Viridiplantae > Streptophyta > Pinopsida > Pinales > Pinaceae > Picea > Picea glauca. The sequence goes on along the minus strand of JZKD02S0487387.1, from coordinate 737,467 downwards.
TTTCTCTGCATCTCATCAAGGTTGATCTTGAGCTATTGAATTTCCTTCCTGTCATGGGATCTAATCTACTCAAATCCTTTAGTCATCTCGCTTTTGACTCCCCACTCCACAATATTTATTTTTTCTTGCAACTGTCTCAACAATAGATCCTTATTCTTCAACTTTTCTTTCAAGTTGCCCACCGAAAACTGGTTTGCACTGGCAAAGAATCCTAATGAATCTGCTACATCCATAGAGAAATATATTTATTCTTGGGCCTGTCCATCATATAGTACTCTATGCCTCTTGACAGACACACCCTTCCTCTGATGCATTTCTCTTTTTACTACATGCTTTCTCTTCTTGCCAAAGAATATGTTGGAAGGGGGCATATCTTCTACCGAAATAGGCATGACATCCTCTATGAATACCACTTTGATGCTAGGGTTCCCTCTATTGGACTATATCAACGTGATAGATGGAATGGGGCTGCCGATCTCGGTGGACGACTGTTTCCTAGCTGTGTCAATAGCTGACTTGTCTGGTGTGAATGGTGTTTGTTCTTACCCCTTTTTAAAGTTGAGGCTTCAACTTGAGCTTTATCTTGATCACTTGCTGGGTTTGTCAATGCAGTGTCCTTCACATGAATCGAAATCTTGGTTTTCTCTAGATGTTATTGATCTTCTTGTCCACTGGATCTCCCTGTTTTGGCGCTATGGGTCTCAATTCTCTGTGTAGCCGGAGGTTGTCGAGCTGCAGATATACCATGTAAATCAACATTTAATTGTCAACCCAGGAAGGTAGACTTAGAGGAACCAGCACAGGAAATGCAGGGCTGAAGAGGGGGTTTAAAGGATTCCAAACTAATCTCTGAACTGCTAAAAGAAACTTGCTGGAAAGAGCTATTGTACCCTACTTTGCTCTGTACTACTCGGTACTACACGGTACTAACCGGTACTGTTCTGTATATGCATGTAAAAGATCTACTGGAAACAGCTAAGTTCTGGCTACTTATCACTCCACACAACTCAACAACCATCCTATGAAACTTTCTATGGAAATCAAAAGAAACTTCTCTATCTCATGAGATATCCAGGCTAGTTCCTGAATGTTAAGCAATCTGAACTAAAAATGAAATCAATGGCTAAAAAAGATAATGCTAAACTTGAATATTGAAATGTTAAACCTCTGTGCAATCAAATGGCATGCTACTTCTATGCTATTAAACCCATGAGAAGATTGGCAATGTAGATTGGGGTCGAATCTTTACTGAAAATTAATGGATGAAATCTACTGTAAACACAATGTATCAGCTCTGTTTCCAGCGAAGGGGGCCCTGCCTTCTCTGTCCACAGACTGGCTCACTCAATGCATATTGAATATAACTAACAACAAACT
>JZKD02S0487387.1:704445-717581 GCA_000966675.3 Picea glauca | reverse complement strand
CCACACGAGATGAGATAAATGTAACATCCCGCTCTTGTGCATGCTGAGCGAACTTATTCTTTGAGGAAACTTGCTCGCAAGTGATCCGAATTATTATACTATTAAACATTTGATTTTGATTATGAGGCGTTATGGGTCTATGACATGTTGTTTTGTTGCATTGACTTAGACAAGTGCTATTGACTCGATTTTACTGAGTGTGCAGGATTTTGGATCTCGAGGATGCAGAGGCATCGATGGAACCCCTTGGACTCCGGATCGAGTTGGGGAGTGAACCATTGGGGTTTGATTGTTTTATATGTGATATTAGTGCATCTGATTAGATGATATGATATGGATATATTTCTGAAATGATTCGTTGATGATGAAGGCTGGCGATAGCTTGCCGACCAGACTCACATGTGAAGTAGAGGGGTCACGCACGACTACCAGAGGTGCTGAGGGAGAGGTGTGGACAATAGCCCTGCCACGACCTACTAGCACTCCCGCCATGGCTCGATCTATAGGTTAATGACTACCTATTTTGAGAAGAGCTATGATGTCATGAGGGCCAACTGCAAAAATCGCTCACGATGATTCTAAGGGGTGCACAATAAGGTAGGGGCCTTATTCCTTAGAGGTCCTTAGTCTCCCACAAGATCACTCGACGGAGTATTGACTCCAGGGGTTTTTGATGTCTACCAAGTCAGTCAAGAGGCAAGTGGCACCCTTGGAGCACATAGTGTGTCTTGAAGGGTATGTTGCACAAGAAAAATGGAAAGAGGCGAGTGGCACCCTTGGAGCACGTAGTGCGTCCTAAAGGGCATGTCGCGCAGGAAAAATAGATGGAGGCGAGTGAAACCCTTGGAGCACGTAGTGCATCCTGAAGGGCACGTCACATTGTTAATTAATAAATGAATAAACCTAGATGGCCTTAGGATGAATAACGTGATAAGAAAAAAAAAATTAAAACAATTTCCCTAATAAAATTTCACCCAGCCTCGAAAATTAAAATCTAGGTCTAGGTGAAACTTGCGGTAAAAGAAAAATATGTTTGTAAAAATAAAAATAAAAATAAATATATAATAATGATAATCATCATTAATCATGGACGAGAAGGGGGTAAGTAATTCTTTTAATTAAAAAAAAAAATAAAATCTTTTGGAGATAAAATTTAAAAAGGAAAAAGGGGGAAATAATGGTTTTGTCTCATAGGCTAATTAAACATTTATTAACTAAAAAGGAAAAAGGGAAAAAGTTAATTTTCTACACCTACCAATTTGAGTTTTAAATGAAAAGGGAAGGAGGGAAATCTAAAATAATTAGGAAACTAGGAAAAAGCGGGAAACATAAAAAGAAAGGGGAAACACAAGGAAAAAACAGAGAGTTTAACTTAGTAAGGTATCTAGCATTAAAGAACTTTCTAAATTAAACTCAACTAGTAAATTAATGAGGGGGGAAGTCATTAAAACTTGTAAGGGAATATGGGGACACCTAGGAGCGATTCTAGGAATGACTTTAGGTGGGTGAGGGAAATAAGGGTAATTAATTAATTTATGGAGGAATGAAGGGGATGGATGACACATGTACAAGGAGGATTTTTATGAATTAAATTATTAAACAATAAATTAAAAGGGATTTTGGGAAAGTAATGGACTTATAAAATCTATATAAAGGAGGGAGGAGGAGGATGATGGATCTCTTCTGTGATGTGTAACGTTATGTTGCAGAAATTTATACTTGACTGACTTAGCTTGTGGGAGTTGGAATACCTAGCTTAGTGAGGAGTGGTAGCTTGGCCTTGTGAGGAGAGCTGGGAGCTAGCTGATTCTCTGGTTAGTGTGCGTGGCCCCTTTGCGGCTCAGGGGGCTAAGGGGGAAGAAGAGTACCCCTACCATTGGCTAGGAGGTACAAGTGAAGTCTCACCAGTCGACAAGCGGGAGTTGCATGGAGCATGCAAGACATCAACTCAGAGCAGGCGACTTGGGATACGATACGCTTCCTTTAGTTTTGCATGGTAGATTGTTAGTATGATTTATACCTTTAGTTTTGTATGTTTAATTGGGTAAATAAAATTATTGTCTTAGCATTCTAGTTGATGACTGAAATCCCCCCCATAGCCTTTGGCTCGATGTTGATTGATTCCCATGGCCTTCGATCCCTAAATTTCTTGACCGTCCTATGGTTTTATAGATTTGTTATGATTTGTGGTTTATGTTTATGCCTTCATCCCTAACTCATCATTCCACGCCTGAGCAGTCAGCCAGAAGCTTGATCTACGATCGTCACTTAAGTGTTAGTAGACCTATGGATCTAAACGCCCTGCTTTTTTGTGCGTGGATGACGAGCGAAGGAGGTTCTTGCCAGTCGTCTATCCCTATTGGATGTTCCAAGTAGTGTTTTGTCTTGTGCCTTGATGCGATTAATTAACCCTACAATTTATGGGTTGATGGCAAAGTTTTTTTTTTTTCTCTGTGTTTTTATTTCTTGCTGGATTTTCACTGGTTTTATTTGCCTCTGCACTTGACCTTGAAGACAATTGAGTCTGCGTTTTTCACCACTAGTTAAGAATGTTATTTTTCCATTGCCATACTGCATTCATTGCTTGATTGAGTCTGCTGTTCATTTGTTTGCCTAGCGATTTTCCACTTCTTCAGCTGCACTTCATTGGATTTGGGGGCGAAATGTTGCCCAACAATTTTTTTTTATTCTGGTCAGTTTGTTTAGATTGCCAGGTGCTCGACAAGCTACTCGCTTTTCATTTTAGACATGCCAGTGTATATTGATTAAGACATATTTTATTTTTGTGCGTTTTATAAGGTTATAAACTCAACGAATTAAATTCTTGAATGTTTTAACCTCAGTGAAAGTATTTGATTATAAACTCAGTGAATTTGCTGTAACACCTTACCTCTGCGATATGTAAACAAGATTTTGCTGTAACACCATACCACTACGAATTGTAGCCATGACTTGTAGTGACACCTTTACCCTCTATAATTTCAACCTTGAATTTACCTGTGCATTCGACTGTGTAGAACAATGATCCTATATTGTAGCCTGTGGTGATTAATGTACCACATCTTCATTAATTGGCAATGCGATTACAACTATTGGAAGTTATGATTTTATAGATGGAAATGCAATTATATTTACTTTCTCTTTGACAACGATTATGTATAATTCCATTTCGTGGTGAATAAGGTACAACAACCTTCTTTAATGACATTGCAATTGTATTTACTGGCTTTACAATTATATGTTTTTAACCACAATGATTTTATAGTTCCATTGGGTTGTGTGTAATGTGCCTGGCACTTGATCCCTTGGAATCCGCTGCGTTCATACTTACCTTGGGTCTGCTTTGTTACCATATTAGGAATACATTTCATTTATTGATGGCTTGCTAGGACTGCGTTGTCATTTATATATTCCCGAGTTAATGGTATTTAACTCTCACCTGTGCTTAACGCTTGTTACTTATTGACAACCCTTCTATAAATTGATTGAAACACATTCTAATTCAGGTCATGTTTTACCTAGATGGCCTGGTGACTTGTCATCTACACGCCTTCTATTTTTTTTAATTGACAACCCATGAATAATGTACAAAATAGTTTGCAGCATTGGTAAATTATAATTATTTCTTACAACATATTATTAGCATTTTGATGACCTCTTCATTGAATAGACAACCTTGAATTGTTTAGATCACCTTTAACTAACTCAGACAAGACTTGTCCTTTAGTTTTAACCTTGATTAAACTGACTTGTCAATTAGATGGTAAATGTAATTTATGGTTTTAATATTGATTAAATTAGATTTGTCAATTAGATGGTAATGATGGACAAATGGTATTTAGACTTGCTAAATTGGTTATATTTAATGTCATTTTGATTGTAAATTAATGACTAATTTATAATTTAGACATGCTAGTTAGATTATAATTAATGTTAATTAGATGGTAATTATAGTTTATGGTTTTAATATTGATTAAATTAGATTTGTCAATTAGATGGTAATGACGGACAAATGGTAATTAGACTTGCTAAATTGGTTGTATTTAATGTTAATTTGATTGTAAATTTATGACTAATTTATAATTTAGACATGCGAGGTAGATTATACTTAATGTTAATTAGATGGTTATTTTGATGAGTTTAGACTTGATGAACGAATGGGGTGTTGGATAAGTCACGTAATAGTTGTGTTTTTTTTTCTTTCTTTGAGTAACATCCTCAGGAGTCTTGTCGACTGGATGCTTGGGGCGTGGGCATAGTCTTCTTGTCATTTGTTTAGCAGCCTAGCGCGCTGGATTTTCTTCAATCCTTGGTCCCATTGGGATGTGTTGCACCAAGGTTATTGATGTGTCTATCATCTGGGGATGTCATGTTGGCATTTTTACAATAAGAGTGTGCTTGTCATTGATGGCAAGAACAACAACAATGATGACAAACAGGAAGATAAGGAAGATCAACAGACAGGCGGGCAAGGAAGAACAACAACGATCGAAAGGTAAGATTGAAGTGTTGATTCGAATCCATTTTGAAGTTCCAACTACCAGGATTGCGGATACCGGGAGTTGGAGATGTCAAGAACTCTTACTATAGGAGTCTTGAAGTCGCGAAACCCGAAGTCACGAAATCCAAAATCGTGAAATGTTAAAGACTCCATACCCGAGGTTTAGATACCAGGAGTTGGAGATGTCAAGGACTCTCACGAAAGGAATCCTGAAGTTGCAAAGTGTGAATAGCCAAAAATTTGAGCTGACTCCATTTTGGAGTTTCGCAGACCAGGATGTGGAGTTGTCAAGAACTCTCACATCAAGAATGATTAAATCGCGATGTGTGAAATCACGAAGAGATATGGACCGTCGAATCATCTAGGGTGTGGACCATTGATTTGATTCCATTTTAGAGTTTCAGATACTGGGAGTTGGAAGAGTCAATTGACGAGACTCTTCATCACAAGAGTCCCGAAGCGGCAAAATGCGAAACGTCGAAATCCCAAAACAGGCACAAGGAAGGCCTGTGAAGTGTCGAATTCATGAAAAGATTTGGACCGTTGGGTCCATAGGACACGTGATGACAGATCATCATTTATTCAACTGCAAATTCAAAGGAACTGGGTTCCCTAACCTCTCGAACTCGCAATAGGAATTTGCAACATGCGAATTTGCGAAAGGCCGAAATGATCAGAGCTAGTGCAACCAAGCTCCATTTTAGAGATTCAGATACTGAGACATGGAGGATCAAGAAGTCATCGCCACAGGAACGCTGAAGTGATGAAAAGTGAAATAGTGAAAGCACTATATGGATAAGCGCTCGGTCACCTCTTGTAGTCACATGGTTGAAGAGCTGTAGAGAAAAGATTGAAGCGACAAGCTCCTTTTTTGGAGTTTTAGAGATCATGACTTGGAGAGTCGAGATGCCACACAACAGGATTGCCAAAATGCCGAAATGCGAAACACATTTTGGCTTAGCCTATGGTCACATCGGTGGAAGATGGAGGAAGGAGCTAGTGCAGACAAGATCCATTTCAGAGATTCGAGGATCAGGACATGGAGAGTAACGAAATCTTTACCACAGGGATCCATAAATGCCGAAGTGTGAAATGGTGAAATGAACGTAAGATTCAATGAAGTCAATTCAACGGTGCAGATGAATTTGAATAAGATTGGAGGGCTACTGTTGCACTTCACAGTGTAACTGCTAGAAACAAATGATGGTTTTTGCTAGAGGATGAGCTCATCTATGACAGAGAAGATGAAGAGTCTCAACTACTAGAGAAGCTAAGGAATCTCGATATAACACCCAGTGATGATGGATGCAGGCATGAAACCGAAAGAGAAGCTGAAGAGTTACCATGATGATTAGGCAGAGTACTCACAATGGGCAGGAGATGCAGAACAGAGAGAGACAACATGGCACACAGGAGATAGGATAGCTGTGGAGGAGTGAAGTGGAGAAAACACCCCGAGGTGGAGAGGATGCATGAAGAAGAAGCAGATTACATGCATAAGGTGCAGAGAGACGATAAGAATGCTGAACAAAGAAGAAATGGGTGTTTTTGTTGAGTGTGATTGAGGTGTGAAGAAGGAGGAAGAGCGTAGAAGCATAAATTCATAGAAGGGGAATGGTGCATCGAAGGGACATGGAGAAAAGAGCATAAAAGGAAAAAGAAAAGAAAGCACAAGGAGTGTGCAAAAGACACTGATGTAGACAGAGCAGCACAGTGTAGCAGAACAGTGATAAGATCGGTAAGCCATTGAAGAACTTTATATCGCTGTAATAAGTCTTAATAGAAAAGATTTATATTTCAAAGAGGTTGGGAGGTGCTAGGGAGGATTGTATTCCTAAGAGGTTCAAGTGGGTGCTTGACTACAGGGATTTGTATCTTTCATCTGGTTGCAGCCAGAGAAACCAGGGTGGCAGGGTGGTGCAAGGGAGAACTCTTGTTCTTTGTTATACTGATTGGTTTCTGTGTGACTAGAAGTTGGTGCTTCCATCCAGTTGGTACTGGACCACTTAGGGAGTTGGTGCTTCCTTCTAGTGGGTGCTAGAGAAACTAGGGAGTTGGTGCTTCCTTCTAGTAGGTGCTAGAGAAAACAGAGAGTTAGTGCTCTCAGCAAGTTGCATCTTGCAATACAAAGGTTGTAGCCTCACAATGAGTTGGAGCTCATATGTATGATAATGTACAGAATGTAAATATTACTTATCATATAAAGAATAAGAGGCTTTTACCCTTTATGGGTTTCCTCAGGAAATATCTGTCTCTATATATTTCATAGGTGAAAATGATGCTGAATGTTCTATTGATTACTTCCCTGCATTATTGTGATTGTCATTAAGTGCTCTGCAAAGAATTTAAAATAAGAATAATTGTTTAAGCATGGTAACAACTGATTCACCCCCTCTCTTAGTTGTCCAACATGTCATGATTCCCGATGAGGGGATCATGGTGTGCCCTATCGGATAGTGGCGAATGATAACTTGGCCGGAGTTGGTTCCTTTTGTGTGAGTGTCGTTGAGCATTGTAAGTTTGCATTTGGCACATGGGTTGAACGCCTTCAGGCGTGGGGTTCGCGTGCCTTGAGGTTCTAGGATTTGTTCATCAAGGCCGTTGTGTCAGGATGAGGATGTTGTCGCTTAGCTTGTAGGCGTGATCGTGATTGCGTCGGGCGGGTAGTCTTTTCTCCTTGTTGTTCTGTGCACATTTCGCCCAGTTTCTCTTGTGCCAGTGCGTGGAGTCATAGTTTCCTGTTGCCTAGACTGTGTGTTTGCATTTGTCATCAGTTGTGTGGTTAAATTGTTGTCGTCATCGCCTTCTTGACTAAAAAAGAAAAAAAAATTTGCACTTTTTCTTTGCTTATAGTCGTAACTAAGGGTTTGTTACATGTGGTATCAAATAAGGTTCAACCTGCGACTTGGGATCACTATGACATTCATTGATATGATTTTGATTATATGTTTCTAATTGATTTGACTTGTATTCTTGCAGGTAATCACAGTTAGAGGACATCACTGAGGCAAACGATGGGTGCTAGGGGAGGAGGCACGATGCCTCCGGTAGCATCCACACTTGAGGGGTCTAACCTCCAGGGAGACGAACAGGTTGTCGGGAAGGAGCATATAGTGGTGGGTGATGTGGTTGGAATGATGAGGTATTTTTAGTGGATGTTTGAGACACTAATCAATCATTTGGACAGAGATGAGTCTAGGGCATCGACACCCCTTGAGGGTCCACCGCGCTCTGGTTGGTACTGGTAGCATTCACCGCGAACTCGAGAAGGTCAAATTTCTCGAGTTCTTTGGTGCCCCGGACGACGTAGCTTTTGAGGCATCGTTGGAGAATATGGAGATGTGATTTTCACTTCACGACTATACCTCCAACATGAAGGTCCGCATGGTGGTATTTCAACTAAAGGGGAGCACTCTTCTATGGTGGAAGACGCTCCTACCGCAACTGAACATGGTTGTCGAAGATGTGTCATGGGAACTGTTCAAGGAATGGTTCCGAGAGAGGTACCTGTCAGAGGAATTCATTGAGCATTAGCTAAATGAGTTTAATGGCTTACGACAGGGTGGATGTATGGTGCTTGAGTACGAGGCCTATTTTATGGAGCCACTTCAGTATGTGCAACATCTTAATACTGAGAAACTTAAGGTCAACAGGTTCATGTTTGGCCTTAATGGAAGCATACATGCAAAGGTTAGGATTCTGATGCCTCATACGTTACACGATGTCATCCAGAAGGCCCTCATAGCAGAGAAGGAGCTTATCAACAGGGGTCAGAGTAGCACTTTAGTGAGATCAGCAGGGCATGTGTCATCTGGTGCGTAGTAGCATCAGACACTAGCCAGACATACACCAGGATATAGTGGCTTCCAGAGGGGATCCAGTTTCACTACACCTCAGTGATCGATGCCTTAGTAGCAGACACCTTATCGGGGACCACAACATCAGCCATAGCGTCGACCACAAAAACAACAGTTTAGGCCTGTTCAGTAGAACAGACCAGGATTCCAGACCAGTGGGCCATAATCTTCTACTTCGGGTACCAGGAGTACTGGATCGAGGAAGGGGTGTTGGACATGTGGGGAGACACACTACCAGTGTGACTGCCCAGTGGAGAGAACTAGATCATCTGGATCAATCAGACCCACTAACCTGGGAGATTTGGGCAAGGCCCATCATATTCATGTAGTGGCAAATAACCGCCAGGAAGAGCACCATTCAACTGTGCTTGAGATGTCAGGTACCATCACTGACTAGACCCTTAGTATGACCTTTAGTATTTTGATAGATCTCGGTGCTACCAAGAGTTTCATTTATGGTGCAGCTCTAAAAATTTTTAAGGTAAAGGCACTCAAACAGAACGAGTTTAGCTTCATAGAGATGGATTCAGGAGCCAAACAAAAGGTCGGAGGAAAGGTTACGGGATGTACCCTTAACCTAGGAGAGTTTGTCACCAGGGCCAACCTATACGTCACAATATTAGGATCTTATGATGTCGTGATTGGTATGGACTGGTTGGAATCACATGAGGCGATACTCAACTGTAGGATGAAATGATTGATCTTGGTCAATGATGAGGGACAAAGAAGTATGATTGTAGGTCGGAACCAAGGAGTTTCCCTCAGTTTCATCTCTTCCTTGCAGCTATGGAAGAGCATGCGCAAGGGGTGCAAGATTTATGCAATCCTTGTGTTAAACGAGAAGGGAGTAAAGGAAGGTCTAGAACACCTTCCAGTGGTGAGAGAGTTTGTAGACGTCTTTCTGGAGGAGTTACCTGGGATGCCGCTGGAGAGGTACTTGGAGTTTAGTATAGAACTAAAATCAGGGACTAAACCGATAGCTAGAATTCCTTATCGGATGTTGACCCTAGAGTTATAGGAGTTGAGAATGCAACTGAAAGAATTACTAGACCTGGGATTGATACGTCCAAGTGTGTCACTATGGGGTGTGCTTGTTATTTTCATATGAATGAAGGATGGGTCATGGAGGCTCTGCATTGAATACCATCAATTGAACAAGGTAACGATCAAGAATCAATATCCGTTGCTGAGGATTGATGATCTATTCGATCAAATGGAGGGTGCGACAATGTTCTCAAAAAATGATTTGTGATCATGGTATCACTAGTTACGGATCAAGGAGGATGACGTCCCTAATACCGCCTTTAATATGAGGTTTGGACATTACAAGTTTACTATTTTACCGTTTGGACTGACAAATGCCCCAGATGTATTTATGAGTTTGATGAACGGGGTGTTCCGAAAGTACTTGGACAAGTTCATCCAAGTATTCATTGACGATATTTTGATTTACTCTCAGATGATGGAGGAGCATGACGAGAACTTGCGCTTGGTACTACAATGTCTGCAAGAGAACAAATTGTATCGAAAGTTGTCCAAATGATCATTTTATCAATTGAAGATTCACTACTTAGGGCATGCATCTCCGACGAAGGTATCGCTGTGGATTCAACAAAGGTCGAGGCTATTATGGAATGGCCTGCGCTGACGAACATCCCAGAAGTGTGTAGCTTCATGGGTTTAGGAGGATACTATCGATGGTTCATCAAGGGATTTTAGAAGATATGAAATTTGATCACGGAGTTGCAGAAGAAAAATAAGAAGTTTTTTTGGACCGAGAAATGCGCAGAAGTTTTTTGGAGGCTCAAGGAGTTGTTGACAATGACACCGATACTAAAGGTCCCTGACTTGGATGCAGACTTCTTTTTATGCAATGATGCATCCAAGGAAGGCTTAGGCATAGTCCCGATGCAAGATGGTTGAGTGATCGCTTACATCTCAAGGAAACTGAGAAGGAATGAGGAGAACTACGCGACACACAATTTGGAGTTGTTAGCCATCATTCATGCCTTGAAGGTTTGGAGACACTACCTTGTTGGACGAAAATTTGAACTAAAGACAGGCCATTGTGGACTACAACACATCTTTATGCAAAGTGACCTGAACGTGTGACAACGACATTGGTCGAAATTACGTAGTGAGTAAGCCTTCGAGATTACTTACATAAAAGGAATAGTGAACTAAGTGGCATATGCATTGAGTCAGAGACCACACATATTTTCAGTGTTGCCTCTTCAGATGAATCTATGTGAAAGGATTCTAACTTTACAACGTGATGATGAATTGTACAAAGAGGTCAAGGATTTTATCGGACAAAACCTAGTGAAGATACCAAGATTTGAAGGATTTATGTTTGACGACGATGGATTATTGAGGTTTAAAAATTGGATTTACGTACCACCGAACGACGAGTTGAGGAGCTTGATCATAAGAGAGGATCATAGAGCAGTATACATGGCTCACCCGAGAGTCACGAAGATGAGGGAGGACATTAAACCCTTATTCTTTTGGAAGGGAATGAAGGCAAACATAGTCAACTATGTGGCTAGATATATAGAATGCCAACAGGTAAAGGACGAACATAGACATCCAACAGGATTACTATAGCCGCACACTATTCCAAAATCGAAATGGGAGATTATTTCGATGGATTTTATTGTTGGATTTCCACTGACGACAAGGAGAAATGACTTGCTTTTTCGTAGTAGTAGACACTCTGATGAAGAGTTCTAACTTTATTCCTGTGTGTATGACATATTAGGCACCTGATATAGCTAGAGTTTTCATTAGTGAGATTGTGAGGCTGTATGGTGTGCCTAAGAGGATTATATCCGATCAAGGATCAGTGTTTACTGGACGATTTTGGATGAGTTTCCAAGAGGCCTTGGGAACCTAACTTAACTTTAGTACTGCATATCACCAAGAGACTGACGGGCATACCAAACGAACAAACCAGATCTTGGAGGACATGTTGTGCATGTACATGATGGACCAACAAAAGTGTTGGGAAGAATTCTTGCCACTGGTGGAATTCGCCTATAACAACAGTTACCAAAGCACTATTAAGATGATGCCTTTCGAGTTTATTTACGGGCGACAGTGCCAGACGCCTTTGAGTTGGGATTGACTTGAGGATAGGGTCCTGGTGGGACCAGAAGCGATCCAATAAATGGAAGAAAAAATGAAAACAATAAGACAAAGGATTAAAGAAGTGCAGGATTGACAGAAGAGTTATGTCGATGCACACCATGTCGACCGTAGTTACGAGGTTGGTGATCGAGTCTTCCTGCAGGTTAAACCACAGAAGAGTTCGATCAAGTTTGGAAAGGGAGATAAACTCTCTCCTATTTTCATGGGAACTTTCGATATTGTGTTGAAGAAGGGGCCGTGCCTTATCGACTAGCCTTGCCTGATTCTTTGAGGCATATGCACGATGTTTTTCACGTATCTGTTTTGAGACATTATATTAGTGATCCCACACACATTATTGACATGAGTTCCTTGAAGGTATCAGATGAGGGGGCGCTCATGACTAAGTCAATCCACATCTTGGATCATCATGTTTGACAGCTACGACGTCGAACAATAGATCAAATCAAGGTCTAGTGGGATAACTATAGTCCGCACTCAACGACTTGGGAGGACACATATGATATGGGCCAACAATTTCCATTTTTTTTTGATACATAGACTTATGATACTGTGATACACATTATTTCAGCACTTATACTGTGAAACTTTGGGATGAATTTTAGACCAAGAGGGGGTGTATGTAACATCCTGCTCTTGCGCACACTAAGCAAACTTATTCTTTGAGGACACTTGCTCACAAGTGATCCATATTATTATAATATTAAGAATTTGATTTTGATTATGAGGCATTATGGGTTGATGACATGTTGTTTTGCTGCATTGACTTAGACAGGTGCTATTGACTTGCTTTTATTAAGTGTGCAAAACTTTGGACCTCGAGGATGTAGAGGCATCGATGGAAACCCATGGACTCTGGATTGAGTCGGGGAGTGAACCATTGGGGTTTGATTTTTTTATATGTGATATTAGTGCATCTTATTATATGATATGAGATGGATATATTTATGACATGATTCGTTGATGATGTAGGCTAACGATATCTTTTTGACTAGACTCACATGTAGAGTAGAGGGGTCATGCACGATTACTAGAAACATTGAGGGAGAGGTGTGGACAATAGCCCTGCCATAGCCTACTAGCACTCCTGCCATGGCTTGAACTGTAGGTTAACGACTACCTATTTTGAGAAGACCCACGATGCCATGAGGGATGACTGCGAAAGTCGCTCACGATGATTCTAAGGGGCACACAATAAGGTAGGGGAATTATTCCTTAGAGGCCCTTAGTCTCCCACAAGATCACCTAGCGGATTATTGACTCCAGGTTTTTTTTATGTCTACCAGGTTAGTCAAGAGGTGAGTGTCACCCTTGAAGCACGTAGTGCGTCCTGAAGGGAACGTCGTGCAAGAAAAATGTAAAGAGGTGAGTGGCACCCTTGGAGGATGTAGTGTGTCCTGAAGGGCACATCGCGCAGGAGAAACAAATGGAGGTGAGTGGCACCCTTGGAGGACGTAGTGTGTCCTGAAGGGCACATCGCGCAGGAGAAACAAATGGAGGTGAGTGGCACCCTTGGATCACCTAGTGCGTCCTAAAGGGCACGTCATGTTGTTAATTAATAAATGAATAAACCTAGATGGCCTTAGGATGAATAACGTGATAAGAAAAAAAAATTAAAACAATTTCCC
>JZKD02S0487387.1:694016-704356 GCA_000966675.3 Picea glauca | reverse complement strand
ATAATAATAATAATAATAATGGACGAGAAGGGGGTAAGTAATTCTTTTAATTTAAAGAAAAAATAAAATCTTTTGGGGGATAAAATTTAAAAAGGGAAAAAGGAGAAATAATGGTTTTGTCTCATAGGTTAATTAAACATTTATTAACTAAAAATAAAAAAGGGAAAAAGTTAATTTTCTACACCTACCAATTTGAGTTTTAAATAAAAAGGAAAAGAGGGAAATATAAAATAATTAGGAAATAGGAAAAAGCGGGAAACATAAAAAGAAAGGGGAAACACAAGGAAAAAGTAGAGAGTCTAACTTAGTAAGGTATCTAGCATTAAAGAACTTTCTAAATTAAACTCAACTAGTAAATTAATGAGGGGGAAAGTCATTAAAACTTGTAAGGGAATATGGGGACACCTAGGAGCGATTCTAGGAATGACTTTAGGTGGGTGAGGGAAATAAGGGTAATTAATTAATTTATGGAGGAATGAAGGGGATGGGTGACACATGCACGGGGAGTATTTTTATGAATTAAATTATTAAAAAATAAATTAAAAGGGATTTTGGGAAAGTAATGGACTTATAAAATCTATATAAAGGAGGGATGAGGAGGATGATGGATCTCTTCTGTGATGTGTAATGTTACACTAGAGAAATTTATACTTGACTGACTTAGCTTGTGGGAGTTGGGATACCCAGCTTGGTGAGGAGTGGTAGCTCGGCCTTGCGAGGTGAGATGGGAGCTAGCTGATTCTCTGGTTAGTGTGCGTGGCCCCTTTGTGGCTCAGGGGGCTAAGGGGGAAGAAGAGTACCTCTAGTGTTGACTGGGAGGTACCAGTGAAGTCTCACCGGTCGACAAGCGGGAGTTGCACGGAGCGCATAGGACATTAACTCAGAGTAGGCGACTTGGGATACAGTACACTTCCTTTATTTCTGCATGGTAGATTGTTAGTATGATTTGTGCTTTTAGTTCTGTATGTTTAATTGGGTAAAGAAAATGAATTTCTTAGCATTCTAGTTGATGACTGAAATTTCCCCCATAGTCTTTGGCTTGATGTTGATTTATTCCTATGGCCTTCGATCCCTGCATGTCTTGACCATCCTATGGTTTTATGGATTTGTGATGATTTGCAGTTTATATTTATTCCTTCGTCCCTAACTCATCGGTCCACACCTGAGCAGTCGGCTAGGAGCCTGATCTATGATTGTCACTTCGATGTTAATAGACCTATGGATCTAAACACCCTTCTTTTCTGTGCGTGGATGACAAGATAAAGAGGTTCTTTCCAGTTGTCTATCCCTGTTGGATGTTCCAGGTAGTGTGTTGTCTTGTGCCTTGATGCGATTAATTAACCCTGCAATTTTAGGGTTGATGGCGAAGTTTTTTTTTTTTCTTTGCGTTTTTATTTCTTGTTGGATTTTCACTAGTTTTATTTGCCTCTGCGCTCTACCTTGATGACGATGGAGTCTGCATTTTTCACCACTAGTCAAGACTGCACTTTTGCCATTGCCATACTGCATTCATTTCTTGATTGAGTCTGTTGTTCATTTGTTTTCCTAGCGATTTTCCACTTCTTCAGGTGCACTTCGTTAGATTTGGGGGAGAAATTTTTCCCAACGGTTTTTTTTTTTTTATTCTGGTCAGTTTGTTTAGATTGCCAGGTGCTCGACAAGCTACCCGCTTTTCATTTTAGACATGCCAATGTATATTGATTAAGACAAATTTTATTTTTGTGCATTTTATAAGGTTATAAACTCAACGAATTAAATTCTTGAATGTTTTAACCTCAGTGAAATTATTTGATTGTAAACTCAACGAATTTGCTGTAACACCTTACCTCTACGATATGTAAACAAGATTTTGCTATAACACCATACCACTGCGAATTGTAACCATCACTCGCGGTGAGACCTTTACCCTCTGAGATTGCAACCTTAAATTTACTTTTTCATTCAATCGTGTAGAAAAACGATGCTATATTCCAGTCTATGGTGAGTAATTTACCACATCTTCATTAATTGTCAATGCGATTACAACTACTGGCAGTTACGATTTCATAGATGGCAATGCAGTTATATTTACTTTCTCTTTGAAAATGATTATGTATAATTACATTCCATGGTGAATAAGGTACAATGACCTACTTTAATGGCATTGCAATTGTATTTACTGGCTTTACGATTATATGTTTTTAACCACAAGGATTTTATAGTTCCATTGGGTTGTGTGTAATGTGCACAGTTTTGCTTTTAAGACGACCTTAGTCACCTGTGTGCTTGTCACTTGGTCCCTTTGACTGCACTACGTTCGAACTTACCTTGGGTCTGATTTGTTACCATATTAGGAGTACGTTAAATTTATTGATGGCCTGCTAGTACTGCGTTGTCATTTATACATTTCTGAGTTAATGGTATTTAACTCTCGCCTGTGTTTAACGCTATTTTTTTTTTTTTTTTGTAAATGAGTGTGAAAATATATATTACTGAAGGAAATTATAATACAAAATAGCTACAGGGACTCCCAAGATCTACTAAAATGGAAACTAGATCTGGGGTCGCAAGGGAGCAATGCCTAATATAGCGGGGGAGGCCTGGGCCGCCACCATGGGAAACCGACCCAAACCTCTGCAATCCTGTTTGAAAAATGACATCATAATGAAAATAGAGAAAGCATAAGCATAATGGGGTTAGCTCCTACACTGAGAACCTTGACCCAGGATGGTCCTGCGCTAGTCCAGGTTGATGGGGTTCTCTTTATCGCCATCCTTCCTGGCCTCGTTCTCCTCCCTTTGCTCCACCAGGTGTATCTTTCTGATGCACACTGGGGTTCCATTTCTATCAGCTGGAGTAATATCTATATGGTGGACATAGCGAATATAAAGATGGAATTTCCCTATCAGTATCGCCATTTTTTCCTGCTGGCTTCACTGGTCCTCCGCAAGTCTTTTGGCACTCACCTCCAGGTTGTTGAGGCAGTTCAGAATACCTGTGAGCACCTTCTTCTGGTCCTTGGTTTTTGTCTTGTTGGTTTCCTTTTGGTCTGCACACATCTAACCTATCAACATTTTTGTTCTCCAGGCTTCCTCCACCATCTTGTGGTAGAGGGTTGTTCTGGGAAGTGTGTCTCCTGGGTCCCTTATCCCCCCTGCTTCCTGATTTAGTTTTGTCTAGGCTTTGCCCCTGCGAGCGTTGTTGATTTCTCACTCCCATATTTTGATGATTGTCTTTCTCTTTGTATCAAATTGCATGAGGAAGGTACTATTTTCTTCCATAGCCGCTTGTTCGATTCTTGTCATCCTCCGGGTGCTTGGCGGAGGTTCTGTTCCCTGGGGGCCTCTCTTGCTGCTAGTTTTCTTCATGCATACCATATTTGCTTGCATATGGTAGTTTTTATATTGGGTACTTCTCCTGTTCCTCTTCACCCCTTTTTGGTTTGTGAGGTGGCCCCTGTAATTGATTTTCTTCGGTTTGTTTCTCTTTCTGTTATACCTATTTTTATGGATCCAACCCGACTGCAGTCCCTTCCTTGCAATCCTTGCCTACTCATCAAGGTGGCCCTTTTGGTTCATGTCCTCTGTTCCAGAGCGTGTGCACTTGATGGCCTTGCAATAATCCCTGCGCCAATGCTTTGCCTTGTACACTATATGCCAGTCATTTCCCCACCCTGTAACGGTACTTGGGTGAGGTGTACCCGTACTTGACCCTGGTGAACCTTTTAATCCTTCGTACTTCGTCACCTGCTGGCTATCAATTCTGCTTTCCCACGGGTCACCCCTGTACTTATTTCTATTGATAGGACCATGGTGTCGTGCCTTCACCTTAGGTGTGATATGTACCGACATTTGTAACCTGGTTTGATTGGTGGGCTATCGGGTTCTTATTGGAACCTATGTGCCCTTCAATTCCTTCTGCACCTCCATTCTTGAAGTGATATTCCGTAATAATACTGTTGCCATAGTATTTTTTTGCAAGTTGGGGGAAATTTGTTTGGAATCGACCTTATGGGATGTAGTTTCAGATTGTGGCCAATTTTGGACCTTCGTTATCCACCCCCTCATTTGCTACTCTATCAGCTAGTCCATTTGTTGACCTATGAACCCAGCCCATCTCCACTGTGATCCCTGTCTGCAAGTGCTCCTGGATTTTTTGCAGTAGGTGTGCCAACCACCAGTGTCTTTGGATTTCACCCATTCTGGTGCCATTTTGGAGTTTTCTTACTGTGTTGATCACCAACACAAAATATCCTTCCACTATGGCATTTTTCATCCCCTCCCAACTTAGAATCTCCAGGCCAGTCTCCAAGGCTCCGAATTTCATGGCGTTGTTGGTTGAGTTTCCCAGACTCCCAACATACAGCCGGATGATGTTTCCTTTATTGTCCCTGATTACTCCTCCCAACCTGTTCACCCTGGGTTGCCTTTTTCTGCCCCATCTAAATTCAACTTTAGGGAGCCTAAAGGTGGTGGCTTCCAGTTACGCTCACCTAAGTGGAGTTGCGGTGACCATCTGAACTGATTGGGGTTGCAGCCTCCGTTCAGGTGGAAGGCCTATAGGACTCGAGAATCTTGGTTAGTAGGTTGCACTCTACCTACTTGGAAGTTGCGGCTCTGCATCATATCTCATGTCATGGATATTTATGTTTCCTTGATCTTCCCTTCGAGTCTGCTTTGGTTTTTGAAAATGCGTCGGTTCCTTTCTTTCCATATCGACCATATGATCATTCTTGGGGTGAGTATCCAACATAGGTTCACCTCTTCTTGTTTTCTATAGTTCTCTTTCTAGAGATTGATGGTTGCAACAATGTTACCTCAGGTCTTGTTGGTGTAGTGGAAGATACTTGCCACCCAGTCTCAGAGATCTGCGGTGTAGGTGCATTCATCTAGGAGATGGTTCGTTGTTTCTTCTTGGGCTTAGTAGAGATGAAATATTGATGGACCTATGAATCCCCTTTTCCTTATGTTTTCCCAAGTTAGAATGTGGTTGTGAAGTACTAACCATTGGAAATTTTTTATCTTTGTCCATTGGGGGTTGTTCCATAGATTATCCCATTGTTGCACTGGGTCTTCTTGGTCTAGGACCTCTATATAGTGTCGAACTTCTTTCAGGTTGAATTCCCCACTGTCTTTTTGTCCCCATATCAAATGGTCCTCTCCTTCTGTGACTGCTATTTTTTGTCTTCCCAATTCCTCCTCCACCTCTTTTATTGTTGTTTCGGGTGGATCATTGTTCTCTAGAGTGATCTTGTCCCAGATTCTCCATTTGTTGTGGTCTATTTTCTCTTTCCAGTACTGGTAGATGTTAATTTTACCTTGCTCTATTACCTCCCATTGGAGTGCCTCTTTGTCCGGGTTCTCCATTTTCAGTTCCTATTGCCAAGCGTCCTCCCAGAATATGGTTGTTCTGCCATTCTTGATTTCCTAGAAGCTCTGTTTGAATCCAGGCTTTGTTGCCCCAGGCTAGGTTCCAGATGGCTGACCCTTCCCTGGTTCCTTTGAAGTGGATTTTGTCCTGGTCATGAATGTCTAGGGCATACTTTTCCTTCCATAGGTTTACCCAGGGTATAGTATTTTCCTTAACCCAGTGCCACCAGCGTTTCACCCCATAGGTGTTATTGGTCACTTGTGGGTCTTGTAGCCCCATGCCTCCTTTTCTTTTTGTCTTGTAGAATTTCTGCCAAGCCACCAGGGCCCATTTTTTCTTTGTTTACACGCCTCGCCACAGGAAGTTCCTTTGGATGGCTCTTATTTTTTTGAGAGTCCCCTGTGGAGTTGGGAAGACATACATCATAAAGGTTGGGATTGCTTGTAAAACAAACTTGGTTAGGATCAGTCTTCTGTCTAGATTGAGAGACCTATACATCCAATTCTTTACCCACTCCTGTAATTTGTTTATTACTCCTTACCAAGTTTTCATTTTGTACACTTTGTGTGTCAGTGGAACCCCCAAGTACTTGGATGGGAGTGTCTTCCATTCAAATGCCAGAATGTTGGTCAAATTCCTTTGGATAGATGGGTTGGTATTGAAGAAGAAGATCATTGACTTGGAATGGTTGATCTCAGTGCCTAAGGCTTCCCCAAATTCTTCTAGTATTTGTTTGTAGGCTTCAACTTCCTTGATCGTGGGGATGCCATGGAGTTAAGGTATCATCCACAAACTGTTGGTGGGTTGATGTAGGGCTATTTTTGAAGGGTTTGAGACTTGTTATTTCCCCTGCCGTGGTTGCACTCTTTATGCTCCAGCTGAGGCCTTCCATCATCAGAATGAACAGAAAGGGGGATAACGGGTCTCCTTGTCTGATACCTCTCATGGGCTAGAAGGGTTTGGGAGGGGCTCCATTTATTAGTAGCGAGTATCTTGTTGTGGATATGAGACTGAAAATCTAGCTGATCCAGTGATGGGTGAAACCAAAGGCTTCCAAGGTTTTGACCATATAGTGCCAACTAATTTTGTCATAAGCTTTTTCTAGGTCTAGTTGTATTAACATTCCCCCTCTCTTCTGAAGCTTCAAGGTGTGAATGATCTCGTGGGCCTGGATGATGTTGTCCATTATTTGTCTTCCTTCCACAAAGCCCGCCTGTTTTTGTGAGACCAGTGTAGGTAGGAGGGGTTTCAGTCTATTTTCTATGACTTTGGAGATTATCTTTAAAACCACATTGCATAGTGCTATAGGTCTGTACTGATCATGGATTTTGGCTTCATTTTCTTTGGGGATTAGTGTGATCATTGTGGCATTTAGTTCTTTAAGGATTAAGGCTAACATTCTAGTGTCCTCTACTACCTTATAAAGATCATGTTTGACTATTTCCCAGGAGGATTTGAAGAATTCCACTGTGAAGCCATCTAGACTTAGGGCTTTCCCATTGGGCATTTCTTGGAGCACCTGGTCAACTTCTTCCGTGGTAATAGGTTTGCTTAGGAAGATGTTTTGTTCCTCTGTGACTAGGCGTGGAATATGCTGGGTTATCCTTTGAATGGCCTCCATTCTGTCTTGGATGGGTTTTTGGGCTATCCCATGGAAGTGTTTAACCATAGCGGTTTCGATCTCCTGATGTGATTCGCGCTCAATTCCATCCTGGTCCTTGATCTTCAGGATTTTGTTGTGGGATCTTCTGGCCATGGTTGTTCTATGGAAAAACTTGGTGTTCCGTTCTCCTTCCTTTATCCATAAGATACGGGACTTTTGTCACTAGAGTGTTCTTGCTGGCATCGCACTTCCCAATCTTGTGTCATCTGGATCTCTTCCTTTTTTTGGTCCTCCATATAGCCTTCTAGCATGCAGGTTTCTTGGAGTTTTTTCATTTTTCCTTATAAGTTTTTTTTCTCTTGGTTTATATTCCCAAAGGTGTCCCTGTTCCACTCTTTGAGATTATTTTTGATGTACTTAAGTTTCTTATAAAGTTGGAACATCTTGGTCCCTTTCTCTAGTTGCTCCTCTCACCGCCACTGTTTGTTTCTTTCCTTGAAATTTGAGTGTTTAATCCAGAATTTCTCAAATATGAAGGGTTTGATCTTTGTTGTTATTTGGAAGCCTGCTTCCATTTGTATTGGCCAATGATTAGATCCCCCCAGGGAAGGATGTTGCAATCTAAGGTTATCCCCTGCATAATGATTGACTCCGATATAAGGAATCTGTCGAGTCGTGTTGCTACCTGATTCTAGTTCATCCGTTTATTGTTCCAGGTGAACTGGCCATTCTTAGTTTTAAGATCGACCATCTCCGCTATGTCTATGAACTTTGAGAAATCATCCACATTCCGATCCAATCTTTTTGTACCTCCTTTCTTCTACGTAAGTGAGGTGATGATGTTGAAGTCCCCTGCCAGGATCCAATGGAGGTTAGTGGTTTGGGTTTTTATATCTTCTAGATGTCAAATCATTCCTCTTTTTTCCTCTGACCCTTGAGGCCCATACACATTAGTGCAAATAATCTCCTCTGTGTTTCCGATGATTTTCATGCATATCATTAGGGTGTGCTTAGTTGCTTCGACTACTATTAGATTTAGAATTTGTAGGTTACACAAAGTGAGAATGGAACCTGCCATTTGGTGGTCTTCGATGTCTACCATATTATACTTGCGCCAATGTTGTTTATTGATTTCTTCCACTCTTTTTGTGGTGCATTTTGTCTCTTGAATGAAATAGAGATCCGATTGTTCCTACTTTAGTTTTGTCCTAATGATGCAGGAGCATTTACGACTTAACCAAGTGAGCAGCGTGGAGGAAAGAGGAGAACAGCTGGACAGCGCCAGCACATGCATCTTGAAGATACTTTGAAAATATTGTTGCGCCTTCGTTTGAAGGGATGCATTCAAAGCCGGGCGCATTTTTATTGTAATATAGATAAGAAGACATTTAATAGTTTTAATGCTGGTAGATAGGAATTAACTGTAGATTAGACAGTTTTTCTTTCGAGAGGGAAAACGGAGTATAGACACCCTCCCTTGTATCATTGTAAAAAAAGGCATTACATTCATTCAACATTAGCATTGAGAGAAAGGAGCAGAACAGAGAGCTGTGAAGAACCTCTATGTACATACATTGAATTAATAGGAAAGACTTTGATTCAATTCCATGGATGTGTTTGATCTCTGTGTGTTGTTGATATTATTCTTGTGCATGTTTGCTTCTTTTTATGCTTATATTTTATATGCTGCATATGTGATTGCATATCAGGTTAGAAACCTGAGAGAATGAAGAAAATGAGTTTCAATTGTTTCTCTGCTTGAGCCAGGAGATTACTGCATAGAGTACAGTTGAATTCCTCCGCATAGAGTGCGTCGAGGAGGCTGAGCAGTTAGACTCTTGTTCGCTTTTGCTTAGAACGAACTTGGTTGTTCGAGTCGTGCAGGTGAAGTGCAGGTCGAACGTGAAATCTCAGTAGCAAGTATGAGAAGGGAAGGTTGAAATTGCTATGACTGCGAGCGCACAGAACCCAGAAACCCCTGACGCAACCCTGCCCCTCAGCGGACGGTCGCCTTCTCCAGGACCTTCAACAACTCGGCCCGAAGAGTCAATGCTCTTCCAACTCCCCTCGGGAGCCTTTGTTCCCATAGGTTACTCTTTCTCAGAACTGCGCTTGCGTATCGGGAGATCGGTTCTCGCGATATCGCGGAACTTGCGCCACACCTTCGCGCTATCGAATATCGAGACCCCGATTCCCAATGGCCAACGGTCAACCTCGGGTTATCGCTACTCGCGATTCTGAAGACCTGCTTTTCCAACCTTCGAGCTCCGAACAGGCGATGCCACGTGCGATACTCCACGCAATATTCGTGGGACCCGTCGCGACTCGCGCTCTCGTGGTTTCTCCGTGCTCCTTTTTGCGCCGAAACCGCCGAAGTGCCGAAACCCCGACTCTACAGGATCTCGTGCCACCTTCCCACGCTCAAATCGACGGTATCGTTTAAGTCATGAAATCACGACTCGTGATATCGTCGTGCATGCAATACTCGCGCTTTCCAACACCGATATTCCGATGCACGATGACCCACTCCGGGTTCTGCCCATTCTTGAAGACTTCTTTCTTCAAGAAGTTCAAGTCGTCGATTCTCTTCCTCTTCAAGAGTTCTCAGCTTTCCCACCTTTGTCCTGTGTAACTGAACCAAAGGTGATATTCCTCCTGAACTTTTGTTCCTTTGATTTCTTTCGAGAACCCTCGAACACTCTCCCTATGCTCAACTTCAACCTTCACCAATCCTCAACGGTGCTGAAGGTTTCCGGGTTCTGTGCGCTCACAGTCACAGCTATTTCAACCTTCCCTTCTCAGACTTGCTACTGAGATTTCACGTTCGACCTGCACTTCACATGCACGACTCGAACAACCAAGTTCATTCTGAGAAAAAGTGAACAAGAGTCTAACTGCTTAGCCTCCTCGACACACTCTATGCGAAGGAATTCAACTGCACTCTATGCAGGAATCTCCTGGCTCAAGAAGAGAAACAATTGAAACTCATTTTCTTCATTCTCTCAGGTTTCGAACCTGATATGCAATCACATATGCAGCATATAAAAGATAAGCATAAAAAGAAGAAAAGATGCACAAGCATAATATCAACAACACACAGAGATCAAACACATCCATGGAATTGAATCAAAGTCTTTCCTATTAATTCAATGTCTGTACATAGAGGTTCTTCACAGCTCTCTGTTCTACTCCTTTCTCTCAATGCTAATGCTGAATGAATGTAATGCCTTTTTTTACAATGATACAAGGGAGGGTGTCTATACTCCGTTTTCCCTCTCGAAAGAAAAACTGTCTAATCTACAGTTAATTCCTATCTACCAACATTAAAACTATTAAATTCCATCTTATCTATATTACAATACAAATGCGCCTGGCTTTGAATGCCTCC
>JZKD02S0487387.1:662699-691854 GCA_000966675.3 Picea glauca | reverse complement strand
ATCTACAGTTAATTCCTATCTACCAGCATTAAAACTATTAAATGCCTTCTTATCTATATTACAATACAAATGCGCCCGGCTTTGAATGCCTCCCTTCAAACGACGACGCAACAATATTTTCAAAGTATCTTCAAGATGCGTGTGCTGGCGCTGTCCAGTTGTTCTCCTCTTTCCTCCACGCTGCTCACTTGGTTAAGTCGTAGATGCTCCTGATCCTGCATCACCTAAGGATTATTTTCTTTCTTGGGCTATTTAGGCCTCTTATATTCCAATTTATTTACCTTCAATAGTGCTCCCATCTCCTGTAAGGCTACACTATTTGATTTCCTACCTTTTTTCCTCCTTGTCTTCTTGGGTGAGAGCTGTGGTGGTCCCTTGCCAACTTTGACTCCTAGGTGTCCTATCTCCTCATGTGTGCATTTTTCTTCTCTGGCTTTGGCTTCCTCCCATAGGAGAAACAGGTACTGGATGTGGTCAAGTTTCTCTGTTGGTACGTTGTCGACTCCCTGACTTTTCCATTGCTCCAACATGTTTGGAAGATCTATCCCTTCTCTTTCCACCTAGTCCCTTAGATCAGGGTATTCCATGCCTACTTCACTCGTGGTCATCTCTGCATATCCCTTTGCATCTTGCATGGCAGTGTTGTCATCTTTTATTTCTTTGTCCATCGGGGTTGCACAACTCCCCTGTGTCCTCTTGTTACTTGGCTGGTTGGTAGGATATTTTGTTGCTTGTTCTATGACTTCTTGAGCTTTTATTGAGTCATTTTCATCTTCTTCCCCTTTATTTGTTTCGTCCCTTCCGTCCAAGTTTTTCCATGTCTCTTGTTTATTTACTATTGAGGTTTTTTTATTTTTTTCTTTTCTCTGTTTCTAGGGTTCGATGTTATAAAACCTTCCTCATCCTGCTATGTTTTGGGGTTTGTCGCTTCCTGCTTACTATTAAGAGGGAATTCTATGATCAGGTGGCCGTGTTCATGGCATCTTCTGCATCTAAAGGGGTTCTGTTCGTAATCTATGTTTTGGATCCATTCCTCATCCCTGAATTCTAGACTTATGGCTTCTGGGAGTGCTCTAGAAACATCCATCTCTATACAGATTCTTGCGTACAATGTGTATCTTCCTTTTAGGGTGGCTTTTGAAGTCTTCACATATTTTCCCAGTTTGTTTCCTATTGCTTCAAAAGTGGAAGGCAACCAGTAGTCTAAGGGTAATGAATAGAGTCTCAGCCAGACTAGTACCTTTTTGAACATCTCTTTTTCCGAGGAGAAGTTTTCTTTCCAGGGTTGCATGTATAGTCCAACTGAGGCATGGAAGTATGAACCTCCCTCGAAGACTCTATCCCTATCCTCCAAATTCTTGAAGACTGCTATGAATAAAACTTTCAAGACCAGGTGGAGCTCCACTTATTCATTTAGCTTCCAGTGATATTTGATCCAGTTGTGCAGAGTTCTCTCTGTGGGCCATAACCCCATGAACTTGCATATGACCGCATGCGTCTTCATCTGGTCTCTGTAGAGTTGCATTTTTGGGTCCTCCAATATCACCTTGGGTATCATTTTTGTTTTGGGCTTGCATGGGTTGTGCCCTTCTATCCCGTTGGCCTTCACGGTCTCTTATGCCTTAGTCTGAGTATCCTTAGCTTCTTCTCCCATGCTCTCATTTTTTTCCTAGTTTCTTTCTTGTCGTTTCCCTGGGTCTGTTCCCGAGGTTCCTTTTGCTGGTGTCTTGAAAGCTACGCCCTTGGCCCTTTCCCTCTGTCCACGACTACCTGTTTGTATGAGGGGGTCCCCTTACCCCCCGTTTGGTTCTCATGATGCTCTCTGTTGTGGCCGCGACTGTCTAACCCTAGCTCGTCTTGACTGTCAAACCCTAGCTTCTCTGCTCAACATCCTATGTTTAACGTTTGTTAGTTATTGACAACCCTTCTATAAATTTATTGAAACACATTCTAATTCGGGTCGTGTTTTACCTATATGGCCTGGTGACTTGTGATCTAAACGCCTTCTATTTTTTTTTAATTGACAACCCATGAATAATGTACAGAGTAGTTTGTAGCATTGGTAAATTATAATTACTTCTTACAACAAATTATTATCATTTTGACGACCTCTTCATTGAATAGACAGTCTTGAATTTTTTAGATCACCTTTAACTAACTCAGACCAGACTTGTCCTTTAGTTTTAACCTTGATTAAACTGACTTGTCAATTAGATGGTAAATGTAGTTTATGGTTTTAATATTGATTAAATTAGATTTGTCAATTAGATGGTAATGATGGAAAAATGGTATTTAGACTTGCTAAATTGGTTGTATTTAATGTCATTTTGATTGTAAATTAATGACTAATTTATAATTTAGACATGCTAGTTAGATTATAATTAATGTTAATTAGATGGTAATTGTAGTTTATGGTTTTAATATTGATTAAATTAGATTTGTCAATTAGATGGTAATGACGGACAAATGGTAATTAGACTTGATAAATTGGTTGTATTTAATGTCAATTTGATTGTAAATTAATGACTAATTTATAATTTAGACATGTGAGCTAGATTATACTTAATGTTAATTATTTGGTAATTTTGACGAGTTTAGACTTGATTAATGAATGGTGTGTTGGCTAAGTCACGTAATTTTTTTTTTTCTTTCTTTGAGTAACGTCGTCTGGAGTCCTGTTGATTGGATGCTTGGGGTGTGGGCATAGTCTTCTTGTCATTTGTTTCGCATACTAGCGTGCTGGATTTTCTTGAATCCTTGATCCTGTTGGGATGTGTTGCGCCAAGGTTATTGACACATTTATCATCTGGGGATGACATGATTCCTGATGAGGGGATCATGGCGTGCCCTATTGGATAGCGACGAATGATAACTTGGCCGAATTCGGTACCTTCCGTGTGAGTGTCGTCGAGGATTGTAAGTTTTCTTTTGGCGCATGGGTTGAACACCTTCAGGCATGGAATTCATGCACCTTGAGGTTCTAGTATTTTTTTTTCAAGGCTATTGTGTCAGGATGGGGATGCTATCCCTTAGCTTGTAGGCATGATCATGATTGCATCGGACAGGTAGTATTTTCTCCTTATTGTTCTATGCACATTTCGACCAGTTACTCTTGTGCTAGTGCGTGGAGTCATAGTTTCCTGTTTCCTAGAATATGTTCTTGCATTCGTCGTCAGTGGTGTGGTTAAACATTTTTCATCATCGCCTTCTTGCCTAAAAAACAACAAAATAAAATTTGCACTTCTGCTTCGCTTGTAGTCGTAACTAAGGGGTCGTTACACTAAGAACCAATTCATCATCATTTACAACTTCTATAATTTTTATTTTCTTAGGATGACATTCCATTCCTTTGTTGTTGGTCCCTATAGAATATCAAACATATGTGAATTAATATATTGTTTGAAACATGTTCTGTAATATTCTTAACTATATTATTAATCAAAATTCAAAAAATAACTCATATTGAATAAGTTTTTTTTTATTCACTCGATTCATCCTTTTGCAATCTTCCCATCAATATTTTACGCTCTTTTTCACTTAGATCACAAATAATATTATCGATCTTCGTCATTTTGTGGCTGTACATGACACACACTAACCAATTAAACTTACATATAGTTCAAACATATTAATTTTGTATAGAATTTACAAAGAACTTTCCTTTTTTTCCTTTTTAATGTTCTATCATTGCGTCGATCATAATTTTTGTTACTGGAACTATTCTCGAACATTTTTTTTTATCAATATATAATTTGTACAATTCAATAAATAATCTATTAAATATATTTTATAAATAAATCACATATTTTTTAGCTAAAAGATAAAAATAAAAACAAATCTGGTTTTCGGTGCGCTGTAATAATATGAACGCACTGGTGCGTTTGATATAGGAACTGCATCGACAGGAAAAAACACATTTTTAAAAAGTAATTTAAATTACAACGGTGCTATATGTATTGATAACTGCACCACGCCTAGAGTAAAAACTGAATTTTTTTTATCATGGACGAAAAAAATAACTGAAAAAAATTACACACTGATGAACGGAAAATTTAAAAATTATGTTATAGAATTTTCGGTGCACTTTATCATTAAGTGTATCGGTGCGTTACAGTCAAAGAGGCACATTGATATCCATAAACCATTATTTTTTTTTTAAATGTGACAGGGCTGAGAGGGTTTGGATCCAATGCAATAAGTGGTTCCCTTGCATCATAGGCCAAACACCTTATATATAGAAACCCAAACCCATTAAATCTAAAATACCTAAAATGAAAATCCCTAATTATGAAGTGATAGAGGGAGTTAAACCCTAAGGTGAAATTTTGCAGTCACATAAGCAAGAAGAAGCAAGGGTTTAAGGTAAGTATGATTTTTTTTTTTATTTCTTTCTGAATAATTTTGTTGCTCCAAAAGGGTTTTGACCGAATCACCACACCCTTCAAATTTTGATCTTCTAAATAATTATCTTGTTCCAAAGTATTATGTTGCTCCACAATTCTCCCCAATATGTTTCTCTTCCAAATCTCTCCCGTGTAAATTTTGGCAAAATAATGAAATAGTTAATAGCTTAATACTATTTAAATTAATTTATGAAAAGGGTTTTGAGTGAATCATCATACCCTTCAAATTCTAATCTTTTGAATAATTCTAATGTCTCAAAGTATTCTACTGCTCCACAATGCTCCCCGATATGTCTCTCTTGCAAATATCTCCCCTGTAAATTTTGGCAAAATAATGAAATAGTGAATAACTTCTTGATATTTAAAGGACTTTATGAAATTAGATTTTTGAAAAATAAATTCCTTCTCATTTTTCAGTTGTAAAAAAACAAAGTTGCGCTTTTTTTTTTTTTATAGTTTTTTGAAACATTGGTGCGTTCGTTTCAGAAACACACTGGTGCGCTAAATATATTTGGAGCCCTAATATCATATAATTCTTTTTTTACTTGAAATCTTGATCATCGGTGCGATTAGTAATTAAACACCCTGGTGCTTTACATTGTTATATACGCACCAATGTGTCGGTTTTAATTAAGTGCACCGTTATGCTTTAAAAGTTATCTAAATTTTTATTTGCACATAAAATAGTATATTCATCTTAAATTATCTTTTAGGATGCATCCACATGACTTGCAGTACTTCATAGTATACATTTTCCGCTTAAATTCGCCTTATGCTTAAAAAAATATTGTCTATTTTGCTCAAATGCAGGGAGAAAATATTATAATATGAAATGACTAATTCTTCAAATTCCATCCTGTTCCATATTGCTCAAATTCCATCACAGAGTTCTCCCTTTCCATCTCCAACAAGTTCATATTTTATTTATATTTCGGTTATCTAATTCAATTTATTTTTTTATCATTTTCAATATGAATAAAAATGTATCTAAATTTGCAATATCCCGATTCCTAATCGAGTTCAGATGCAGAAAATATTCCACTAGTTCAAAAATGTTGGAAGCTTTTATTAGGAGCAACATACTGCAAGTAGTTGGTATATGAATATGGAAATCTTCTTTACCCTGCTAATTGTAACATTTCATCTTCCTGCTATAATCCTGGGTCAACAATGGCAATAATTGTTTGGTATAATGTAATTTGAACAAACCAATTGCATTGTGCTTAGTAATATCATCAATGTAATAATGTTCAATATTTTTGAAATTAGGATTCTGATGATGAGTAACCTACCTATCATCTTCCATTTCACCCCACTACAATGTCAAATCAAGATAATAATGCAATAATATCACAAAGAGGAGAGCAAGCATACCAAGAATGGTTGAATCAACCACCTATTTAGTTCCTAGTACATCTAGATTCACCAATTAGGAATTACTACAACAACAATAGTTTTTCACAAGTTTCCAATGGAGTCAATCGAATATAGGATGGTATGGATGATT
This sequence comes from Picea glauca, assembly GCA_000966675.3. Taxonomy (NCBI): domain Eukaryota; kingdom Viridiplantae; phylum Streptophyta; class Pinopsida; order Pinales; family Pinaceae; genus Picea; species Picea glauca. The sequence continues at coordinate 685,944 of JZKD02S0487387.1, read as the reverse complement.
ATATTCGAGATACTACTTCCATGGAGACAATGTTGTTAGATGCATTCCAGAACGATGAGCTAGGGGATGATGCTCATATCACTGATACCTTTTTTGAAATCTTGAAATATGCTTCCACCACTCCTGTCTTTGGACCTATCTGGTCAAAGTCTACCCAATTGGGGACAACAATGTTATTGTACAACTTGAAATAAAATTTTGGAATGTCAAAGCATGTTTCTCAAAACTATTGAGGTAACTAACCATTAAGTCCCTTATATTTTGAGAAAACTTGTCACATAATCAACATTAAAAACGGTTGATTTTATGAACGTCAAATGACATTGTACATTTATATTTCCCACTAACTGCAAGTTATTCAAATATAAGGTTCTTTTGAGTGATTATATCTTTCCTGGTAGTTGCAAAGAGGCAAAGAAGATGTTGAAAATGTTGGGTGTTGAGTACATATCAGATTATGCATGTCCAAATGATTGTATTCTATATAGAGGAGAATATGTAGACAAAGAGATATGTCYGAAATGTGGGCATGAYAKGTRCCATAMATCAAATAAAAAGGGAAAATCAAATGGTCCTCCTCATAAGATATTGAGGCACATGCCTATAATCCCAAGGATTCAAATATATTTTGTTGCAAAAAATTAGCTATGWTGCAGGGATGGCATGCCTCACARAAAAGTGASTTGGGAGTTATGYGAATCCCAACAGATTCAATATCCATGAAGCGTATAGAGGATACATGGMCYKAAAAATTCAAGGATGAAGTATGAAKTCTATGACTCAACATAGCCATGTATGGCTTCAAACCATATTCCCTCCAAAACACCATCTATTATGTTTGGAATTTAGTAGTGATAAAAACAAATATCCCCCCATGGTTGTCCATGAATAATGAACATCTTATGTTGGCTCTTATAGTCCCTGGTAGAAGAAAAGTGAAAAATATGGATCTCTACCTACAACCATTGGTAGATTAATTGAAGGAATTTTGGGAAGGGATACATGTATACGATGTATCAAGACCCATCACAACATATAGGAGTTTTACATGGTATGGCATATATTATTACACCACACATGATTGTCTAGGCTTAGGACTTTTCTTTGGTAAATTACATTTTTATTGATTTGTTTATATATGTAACAATATTTTTTGGCATATTTAATTCACTGTTTATTTTCTGATCTTCAACACTAACATGCTCTATATACATTAATAATTTCCCACGTATTGTAACAAAAGGGTATCATGGATGTAAATGTTGAGGACCTTCTATGAAGGCTAGGTGGTCCAACCACTTATGAAAGCTAGTGTATGACTTATCCAGGGTATTCCTCCCCAAAAAACACCCTTACAGAAGAGAAACATTGACTTTCAATGGTAAACCAGAGAGAACCCAAATGCCTACAATATTGACACCAGTTGAATGGATTAGAGCATATGAGAGAGAGAAGGAGAAGGATATTACATAAATGTTTGATTCAAATGGGGAGCATATGTTCAATGATCCAAAATTATTCGACACCTATGTTGAGAAATTTCCCATTGGGATGAAAATGAAATCTGTCTTTTATGAGCTTCCATATTGGGAGCATCTTAAGATTTCCCACTTACTAGATCCCATGAATATATTTAAAAATGTTTCATCTTCTTTATGGAGGCACATATCATTAAAACAAAGTGACACATTGTCTTTTAGAAGAGATCTTATTTCTTCAAAAACTAAAAATAAACATTGGCCAAGGAAAGAAAGTAGAGGAGAGGTTGGCCCCTCTTGGTCTTTCAAAGAAGGTGATGTCCCATTGATTTTGAAGAAAGATGATATTTCTTTGGAAATGGAAGTTATATTGGGTGTGAAGTTTCCTTCTTTATATGGGTCTTCACTACGATGCAACTTCACCATGAAATACCATTTATCGATGTTGAAATCACATGACCATTTGACCTTTCTAAGAGTATGTATGTCAAAAGCATGATTTTATTATTTGTTTTAATTTTTATTCCATGGGATAAAACATAATTAATTTTGTATCTATTTAGGTTGTAGTGGAATTATCCTCTGCTCATGCATGGGTGTGTGAACTATGACTTCCCCTAGGACCTACGACATGACATATCTAAATTATCTTCATTTGTACGTTGGATCACATCAAAGGAGATTCATATGGCTAGCATTCCATGGTGGCGTCAAGAGATAACTGATATTGTTTGTATTTTTGAGAAGGAACTACTGACAATTTTCATGGAATTGTAGGTTCATCTTATAATTCACCTAGTATATTAGGTTGAATTAGTTGGAGTGGTATCCTATCATTGGATGTTCTTATTAGAGATGTACATGAAGAACTTGAAAGGATTTGTTCAACAAAGGGAAAAAACCGAGGGGTCTATGGAAGAGGGGTACATATCATATGAGTCTTTATATTATGGTATTGAGTACATCAAGAAGATCGAAAAAACACCAGGTGAGGTTATTTGGGACGATGAATAGGATGGAGACAAAAGAGAAGGGGAGATTCTCTAAACAAATGAAAAAAGGCACTTGATAAAGAGTAAGTGACTTATCGTTTGTCAAATTTTTACGCAGTAACTATTCACACTGAAATTCACAATGTATAATTTGATCTCATTTGTACTATATGTAAGTTTGATTTCAAGAATATATACATCAACAAATTCATAAATTGATTTCATCAATAAATTCATTCTTTACAATTCAGAGGCAACAAAACTGTGGATCACATTGTATGAACAAAAGAGGAGGAAATGGGACAGTGACAAGAAATAATTCAGACAGTTGAATGGTAGAAGCATGCATTATCCTGATCATTTAAAATAAAATATGCCAATGATATGCCCCAACATTTGGGTTGTTGATGAAGTAAGAGAGAAATACGATGCATCTGATTGTTACCGACGTGCTGAAGAGGATGCACTAAACACAAGGATTGGGTGAAACAACTCGATAATAATATCTTTGTGTACATTTTTAACTTAATAATGCACCTTTGAATTGTAACATCCATATTTATATTTTATTGGTCAGGTTATTAGACACATGACACTGTGATTTTTTCACTTTTTCATAGGTGCATTTGTTCCCATCTATGTGCGAATATGAACATCATTTTCGCATAGAGGATGTCGATGATGGAAATATGACACAAGAATTTGGAGTGGAAGTCGAGTTTGACCAATATAGTCATGCTAGCCACCACGATCAAAACCTAATACGAGGGAAGTTAGGTTATGTTGGCCCTTGAACAAGTTTTGGGAGATCCTTAGTCAAGTTTGACCTATTTTGGAACTTTGACAGCCTGTTGAAGGAGGAGGGCAAGACAAAGCATATATTGCGGGATCTCGACCCCTTTTTTGGTCCTTTTTGGGATTTGGGATTATGTGACGGGTATGCGGATGTTGGCCCATGGGTTTACACATGTTTAGGCCTATTTTTTAAAGTATAAATAGATGTCTAGGCAATGTAAAGAGAAGTGCATATAGATATATCTGTGTGATATTGGGATAAGTGATAGTTATTGATATATGTGATCAAAGGATTGTAAAGTGCTCTGTGCATACTATGTGAATCTTGTAGAGCTAAGTGAAAGTGACTGCAGAAGGCTTAGTGCTATATCCTAGCTCAAAGAAGGAGGATTTGGCAAGGTGCGCACAAATCTCCTGTCTTTTGTGGAGTAGGATTTGATGTTATCTGTCTGTAAGAAGCTTAACTGAAGATAATAAAGAAGAAGAGTTGGTGGACATAGCCCCAGGTTGGGGGTGAACCACGTACGTGTTGTGTTGCTATGCTTTGTGCGATGTGTGACGTGTTTATGTCTTTACTTGCTAAGTTCTTTGATATAGATAGATAGATCTTCTTATGGTTTGTGATAATGATGTATATGGATTTTAGATATGAACTATGTGAATGTGCTTAGTGCTTGAATCTGCTAGATATAATCTACCTCTCTATGATAAGTGCTTAGATACATCAGATCTAGTTGAATACTGCGATGCTCTGTAATTAGGGTTTGTCTGCACTGTTATTAAGAACTGAATGTTGGTGAAAGTTTACTGCTAAGTGATCTGTTAAGTATTACAATCACATATCTGTGTCCGAACTAAGGTTGCAGATATATGAGTCCTGCAACCACCCCTTCCTCTTCCTTGGGTGAGAATTCATTTGCTTTGCAGGTGTTGTCGAAAGGGACGATCATTGGGGTTTTGTTGGTGCGCTGTTGTAGCATTGAACCCTAGGTCTGCCACTGTGCCAACAAATGGTTCCATTGTCAGGACCTGAAACTGTGATTGCTGGGAATTGAGGAAGAAGAATCTTTGTGCAAAGATATGACCTGAAACTATGATTGTTGGGAACTGAGGAAGAAGAATCTTTGTGCAAAGATTCGATCTGAAACTGTGATTACTGGGAATTGAGAAAGAGGAAGCTTTGTGCAAAGATCTGAAATAAAATTGTGAAATCTTTGTGCGTAGATCTGTCGCCATAGTTCAAAATACTCTACCTAGTTTGTGAAGCTATGTGCTAAAGAAAAGAGGTCCGATCTAAAGAGAAGAGTTAATATCTGAACGCTTTTTGCTCTGATAAAGGTAAGAATAGTGAAAAGTTTTATATCTGGAATATTTGTTCTCTATAGAAGTAAGATTAGTGGAAATGTTTGTTTCAATAGTATGGATCTAGGTATGTTTGATAGATTCTGGCCTAGCTTGAAAACTAGGGTACTAATAGATGAAAGAAGGTTTGACTTGCATAGATCTGATAATAATAGTGAAATATATGTTATACCTATGCATAGAAAGAATGTTTGGACTAACAAGTGGATGCAGGATCCTAGAAAGAAATGTTTGCAGGTTAGCTACCATGATCCTAGCGCACAGTACAGGAAAGGTTGGGAATCGTTTAAAAGAAAGAGAGGATTAACCCTCTATTATAGTTGCAAAAGATCGGGACATCTGGCTAAGGAATTTCCTGGTAGAAAACCTAGTTGTCTTTGTTGCAAAGCTATGAACCATGAAGTATTGGATTGCCCTAGAATGATTGCTAATATTGAAGAAATGAACATGAGACAAAACAAACCTAAGGCAGATGAAAAAACTATGATTATGGTAGAACCCCATAAAGAATCAGAGAATGTATTGCTACAGATAAAAGACACCCTGAATGACCATCGACATATCATCTTATCAGAGATATTCAAAGAAAAATCATGCATAGAAGCAAGAATAGGAGACTTCGACATTGACTGTATTCTAGATGAGGAAACACAGGTGAATATCATGATAGAAAGAACTTGTGAAGCTATAGGAAGTCCTACTATGATTCCTTCATTAGGAGGAATAAGACTATTCAAAGGAAAGTTGATAAACATATGTGGAAATCTTACCCAGATATCTATGAGTGCCAATGGAAATTCGACATAAGAAGAATTTGAAGCCATTAAATTTATTGAGGACAATGCTCCATTTAATATGTTGCATGGAAAACCTTAGATTGAAAGAGATCACGCCAAAAGGGAAGAAAAAGAAGTCTTAGAACAAAAGAAGCAAGAGAAAAAATATTTCATGACTAGGAACATTACACACTTGATTGGAGAACATAAGAATAGATCGAAGCTATTTAACACTAGAGACCCGGATGTCAAAGTTGCAAGAACACTAGAAGACCCATAGAAAATTGAAGTACCTATGCTAGATAAAAAGGAAATATCATCCTCGAAAGAATCTCAACAACGCGAAGTAACTATGCCAAGCACAGATAAGAATCAAAATGGAAAAAGGAATACCAAGACGAAGCTCACTAGAAAGAAGGCCAGAAAGCTAAGTAAGAAGAGAGATAAAATTGAAAATTTACAGAAGGTTCCAGAGGGAACTTCGCAGAGGAAACATTTGAAAAATTGGAGCTTTATTGGAATACCAGAACAACGTCACATGGCACTTTTCCATGGTGAAGCAATATAGCCATTAGGAACAATATAACCGTTAGGCCAACCCTTTAAATGGGTAGAAAGTCATTTATGGTTCGCCACAAGAACTTTAAACTGTGTTGTAATGGACATAACAGAGTTAATGAAGGTTTCTCACCTGTTGCAAGAGATCAATTACCAAGTTATCTATTTATTCCGTCGCGCCATGCATCGAGAACACTTTTTCTAACTGTGAATTTGAGCCTGCAGACTCGTTGATTTTACACAATGATCATTATGCTATTTTCCTCTATCCCATTGTGGTGTCTAAGTTACTCCTTGAACTCAATATTTCCAACCCCAAGCATGTATGTCAGATGAGTTTAGCGCTATAGAGAAAGTTGTTGAAGAAGTTCTCATCGACCTCATAACTCAACGAGTAATGTTGATGTCTATAGGGATACAAGAGTCATTGACGACAGGACTGCAAGCCTCTCCATCTACTTCTCGCGGTGTCGGGTCATCCCGACCTCCAATAGAAAAGAGAACCAAGCATAAAGACAACCTAGCAAATGAAAATCCAATTCCAACCATATTGCCCGATTACATCCCGCCTCTGGATGGTGCGGTGAATCATGATAGTGTGCCAAGAGATTTCGAGTACACCATGGTCACTGCGTACCTCCCGAAGGGGATACATGTAGTTCAAGTAGAGCAGGATAAGATCACATCATTGAATTTCAATGACTTCAACCTCGGAGATCGCAAGATCTATGGTATGCTCACCTCGCATAAGTACCTAACCATAATGAAGGGGAAGAAATCAAATATCATATTTCAACCGTGGATGATGAACCTCGTGCAATCCACCCTGCTGAATGTCATGAAGATCCCACACTTCGGAAGACACTAGGAAGTCAACGCATGTGTCAAGATGATATTGTCATGTTACCATGACAACTATTTATGGATATACCATTGTATTACAATTGACCCAACGTTGATCCACAAGATCATAGGACTGAGTATGCAAGGACCCGACCCGTAGGACTTCTATCCAGGAAAAGACACATATCATGCACTAGCACAGAAGATCAAGGATACATATGGTGATGTTGAGAAGGGAACACGGGGCTACAAGGTAGCTTCCATCCAGAGTGGTGCAGTGTACCTAGCATGTAAACTGATAGATGGAAAATTAGTAAGGAATAACTGACCTACCCAGGTCACCAACTTTTTCATTGACCTCACAGGGAAGTGCGCAGAAGGCCTACATATGAACTAGGAGAAGTACCTAGTTAACCAGTTGGAACTAGACTGTCGAGAAGCATAGGATCAGGTTTATGAATTTCATTTTAGCTGGCTCCTGATCCTCATTGCATTTTTTTCCTAGGAGATGCTGAAAGGTGCAACCTTCTCAGACATAGAGTCGTTCGAACTGCTTGCCATGAAGTTCGCTACCCTTTGGTATTCAAGTGATATGAAAAAACAATGGCAGTCAAATGTTGTGTTTCATATATATTACCTCCAGCTAAAGAGAGACATCAAAGCTGAGCCTTGCATGACTCTGAACACATTATAAAGGTTCTGACCCCTGATGAAGTTCAACACAAATCGACACTTCATCTACATTACAACGCGAGAAAATGAATATAAAGAACAACTCCAGTCATACTATAAACTTACAGAAGAAGACCTTGAGGAGATCACTAAGGAATGGTCCACTGACCTCCTTATCCCCACCAACCCTGCCGAGATATATGATCTTGACATCTCAGAGGACACTCATAAAGAACAAAATACACCCAAGAAGACTAAGGAGGTCCAAAATTTAAGCAACACCTCAGGAAATACTGCTTCAGTGTCACCTGACTGAGGGGGTGATGACAAAGTAGAAGCTTAATAGAATCCATACAAAGTAACACTGCCCAGAGACGAGGTTGACCCCTTATAGAATAGGAAGGTTTCCCCCTCGAAACCTTTTTCCCAGAAGAAATTTAAATCCACCATTCCCAAGATGCAGACTGTACTCACCTCTAATGATTTTGACTTTATCATAGCAGCCCTGAACAACGCTTCATTGGAAATAGTAGAGAAACAAGAAGCCAAGCAGGAAGAAATGAATGATAGAATTAGAGTCAAAATCTGAGGGGTACAACAAGCCCTTCAGTCCAGCCATGCAGTCTCCATTGCACGCTTTCCATCGAGAGAACCAGAGTTGGGAGATGAGCCAACCCAACTCCACCGACTAGATGATATAGTCGAAGATCGCCTTCAACGAGCACAAGAAGAAACAGAGCAAGCCACCCAGGCCTTGAAGCAAGTGCAAGGCATACTCGTAGAACAACACAATGCTGTAGAACAAGAAAATATTTCTCTCCAAGGGAAGTTCGATGAATAAAAATCATAGATGCAGCAAGGAAAAGAACAATTTCTCGTGGAGCAACTCGAAGTGAAAGAAGCGATCAACAGAGCACTTCACTCTATGATAGTCTTAGAAATAATGGTAGAGGAATGAGTCATGAAGAAAGTAGAGCAGCTCACAAAAGCTATCCAATAGCTACAACAATGCATAGCATACTTAGAGCTTCGCACAGTGCCCAAGACTCCACAGGATGTAAGGGATCAAAGAGAAGAAATTGCCTAGAGTGTAGTTGGAAAGGATAAAATCCCTTGCCATGTAATGCAAGAAGCTGAGTAATTGCAGTGCCTAGACGTATGAGCAACTCACTGAGAACCCAGAATTGTAGGCACTGGAGTCACAACTCCAGGAAGCAAAGCAACAAGCAGAGACAATATAGGTGCAGTTGAAGCCCCTGTCAGTTGTGGAAAGAATGAAGCGATCCCAAGAGCAGTGCACTGCCCAACAACAGGTTCACACTATCTAGAGTAGAGTTATGGAAGTAACTCAGTGTCTCCAACCTATACAACATAAGGCTTACCAATTGTTCACAGAGGTTGAATGCTGAGGAGAAGAACTTGAGAAGGTTGTCACTACATCTGAACAACGCCAGGAAGTACTTGTCAACGGCGTAGTCATTCGAGAGTTCGCTGAACATGAGGCTGTGGAACATCAACAAGTTGAAGAAGATCGAGCCATGCTCAAGGATTTTGAAGTAGAACTACCCAGATCAGAGTGACTCAGGACAAGTCACAGGTGAGTGTTGGGGGCTTGTTGGCCCTTGACCAAGTTTTGGGAGATCCTTGGTCAAATTTGACCTATTTTGGAACTTCAACAACCTGTCCAAGGAGGAGCGCAAGACGAAGAAAATATCATGGGATATTAGCCCCTTTTTGGGTCCTTTTTGGGATTTGGGATTATGTAACAGGTATGGGGATGTCGGCCCATGGGTTTACTCATTTTTAGGCCTATTTTGTAAGGTATAAATAGATGTCTAGGAAATGTAAGGAGAAGTGAAAATTGATATATCTGTGTGATATTGGGATAAGTGCTAGTGATTGATCTATCTGATCAATGGATTATAAAGTGCTCTGTGCATACTATGTGGAACTTGCAGAGTTAAGTGCAAGTGACTGTAGAAGGCTTAGTGTTGTATCCTATCTTGAAGAAGGAGGATCTAGCGAGGTGCGCACAAATATCCTATCTTTTGCGGAGTAGGAGTTTGATGCTATGTGCCTGTAAGAAGCTTAACTGAAGATAATAAAGAAGAAGAGTTGGTGGATGTAGCCCCAGGGTGGGGGTGAACCACATACATGCTGTGTTTCTATGCTTTGTGCGATGTGTGATGTGTTTATGTCTTTACTTGCTAAGTGCTTTGATATAGATAGATAGATCTGTTTATGCTTTGTGCTAACGATGTATATGGATGTTAGATCTGACCTATGTGAATGTGCTTAGTGCTTGAATATGCTAGATCTAATATACCTCTCTATGACAAGTTCTTAGATACATCAGAACTGGTTGAATACTGTGATGCTCTGTAATTAGGGTTTGTCTGCGCTGTTACTAAGAACTGAATGTTGGTGAATATTTACTACTAAGTGCTCTGTTAAGTATTACAATCATAGATCTGTGTCACATCTAAGGTTGTAGACATCTAAGTTCTACAACCACCCCTACCTCTACCTTGAGTGAGACTTCATCTGCTTTAGAGGTGTTGTCGAAAGGGCCGATAGTTAGGGTTTTGTTGGTGCGTTGAACCTTGGGTCTGCCCCTGTGCCAACAGGTTATATTGGAAAGATACAATAGATCATTCAAGTGGAGTTCTCTTCTTTCCATTGTGTTATTTTTAGGTGCAAGTGGTGGGACACCTTTGATCGGAATAATATAAAGAAAGATCGCGATAGTGGAATGCTATGTATCAACTATAGAAAGATGTGGGATGAAACTAATGAGTCTTATGTTTTCCCAAACCACTGTAACCAAGTGTTTTTTAACCCAGATGTGTTGGATAGGAATTTGTGGTTCATATTAAGACACAACCCTAGATCAAAACATATTTTTGATAACAATAGTGTTATCATGCCAAGCGAGGAAGATAATCAAGGTGATGACAATAGAGAGTGATATGTACATGTTTTATTTCATCATTTATACTGTTGTTGTATCCTTTTGTTATCTTTATTTTGCTAATTATATTATTTTTTATTCATCTTGTGACAGAGGAAATGGAAAGTTAATTATAACAAATCTTTGAACAATTTTAGTTGGTTAACAACCAATTTGATGCGTAATGTGTTTGTCTTTCAAATTGTTTGTGATTGCATGGAACGATTGATTGAAATATAATTTTATATTGTTATTTGAATATATTTATATGTCATTGCATGTTTTATATAATTTTTTAATAATTATTTTCATGATAAAGTCATAACAATCACACCTGGGTTTTACACTTTAAACTAAGTATTTTCAATTGTGAAATCCTGAAAAATGTCAAACCAGTTGAATTTTTAATGGGATTTGAAATTCTACTTTCTCCATATAAAGTTTTATAATGACAAAAATAACAATAGGAAGATTTGCATCCATAAAATTTTTGGGCCAATAGAATTCTTATCATTGGAGATCATAACTTTTTATAATAACAATTTTTAGTGTAGAAGAGTATATTCAAAAAGAGTGAATAGTACAATGGAAAATAACATTTATTCATATGTAATTTGTTTTTTGAAAAAGAATTGAGTTAGAATGATTATGTATGAACTATCTATGCAATACAAAAATGTTTATGGTAATTTTACAATTATAGTTTCAACCATATTGAACTTTGTAATTTATAAAAATATCTTTGCATTTTATATTTAAATTAAGTCTTTATGTTTCATATATAAAATTTTGATATAAGTTCACCAATACATAATCTATAATAAATATCATTTAATAAGAAAAAAACATCGTGATGATAACCATCTAACAAACATAAAAATCATCTAAAATACACATTTAAATTCACTAACATCGTCTAATTATATATACCACTACCACATATAAACGTCATTAATCAGCTAGCACACAAATCTAATAATCTAATAGGGCATCATCACTGTGATCACATCTAACGAAACACAAGCATTTCCTAACATCATCATCACACACATCTAACAAGAATCATTTAACATACACATCTATCAAGAACATTTAACAAACATATCTAACATGACCTAACAATGTACACATCAACATCAAAACATAAATTATTTAAGTACTACATCATCATGATCAATAGAAAAAATGCATATCAAATGAACATTGTTATAACATACACATCTATCAAGCACATTTAACAAACATATCTAACATGACCTAAAAATATACACATCAACATCAACATCAACATCAACATATAAATTAAGTACATGAACATGAACAAACAAAATGCATCACATATATATAATATATCATGAACAAGTCAAATATCTGCTATAACATATCTGGTCTAGCCGATGAGATAATCATATCTACAATAAGAGTTGAGTCTTGGTCTATAATAGAAGATGATGGATGGCCAAGAGGAAGTGGCTGGTCAAATCTTTGATCAGAAATAGGCGGTGGAGGAATACGTGTTGCCTGCTCATCTAGGTGAGGTGAAGGAGGAGGAGGAGGAATAGGTGCTTCCTGCTCATATAGGTGAGGTGAAGGATGAGGAGGAGGAATAGGTTCTTTTTTCTCATGATCTTGGTGAAGAAGGAGGATGAGGATGTGGAGAAGGATTATGACCACCCTCATCAATCGATGGGGTACTGGACGAACGAGTATTGGAAGAAGAGTGCGTATCATTGGGAGCCCTCCTCACTGCTAGTATCCTGGTAGCTCTGATGATATGACACATAAAATGCATTATATCACGTGAAATATCCCTCCAAAGATCCAAGAGAATTAGATATTCCCCGATGTCTTGCATAAACATAGGGCAAACTCCCACCTCAACCAAAAGTGCACAGAGTCAATCACCCAACCCAACCTAAATCTAGTATATGGCCTACAATGCATATCATCGGGTATCTGCACCCAAGGAACCTGACCCACCACAGACTCAAGAATCATCTCCTCATCGTCATCTAGTGGGAGAGGAGGAACATCCCCAATGAATCTTCCAATATCTATGAAATATATAGTACACAACAATAATTTCACAGTTTCATTAAACAATTTAATAAAACAAGTTTAAGAACTTGTTAGAATTAATTTTATTCTAATTAAGAAAGACAATAAAATGAAACTAGATTAATTTAAACAAAACACTTATATTAACTCTAGCATCCAGTGGCTCATCTGGTGTGAAGAGGATGTTCGGAAATCCTCACCAATCCAACCTCGCGTAAGTAAAAAACACCATCACGAACATGTGATCGGCCTCATTGGCTAGTAGTCCCAATGCGTTAGTGGAAATTCTGGCTGGAAACTCCAGCTGGCCCCTCTTGGGCATCATATCTCCCCACATGTGCATCCACACCTAGATTATCAACCTAAAATGTTGACAGAAAAGAGTAGTCCTCATCTTTGGAAACCTCTCAAAAAATAAACAAAAGAAATTTGAAGTAAAAGGGAAGTTATCCCTCCCATGTATCATAGCACGCCATCTTTCTAGAGATATAAAAAAATGCCGCAAAAAAATACAAGCCATCTAATACATCCTGGCCTCTGTACCAACAAATCAACATAATACAAAAGAGGGAAAGTAATGCACTGCCCATCACTGGTAAAGTGTGTAATGGTCATCACTAACAATGAGAGGCACCTAACCTCCTCTGAACTAAAATAAGCGATCCGTAGTTGTCCTCTAGACACCTAAAAATAAGATAGGTAAAGTACATCAACCCCAAGATATCTCTAAGAGTACATGAGATAAATCTCTATTGCAACACCTAATGGGACATCAGGGAACTGGGGAAAATCATCCCCTCTCCTGGATAGCCCAGTGATGAAATACATATCCTCCTCAGTGGGATGGTACAATTGATCAAGACCGACACATAATGCATGTCGATGGAAATACCAATGATGGATCAACTACACCAACAAACTGAAGTGTCCTTTTAGGGATGTAGCCTCGTCATAGTACTTAAGGAGGCCTACATTCCTGAAGAGGACATGGGTCACTGCAGTAATAGGGTGAGGGTACAAATCCCTCTCCATCTCCCTTGCTTCCCAATCTCGTACAACATTGTACAGGTCAACCCTTTTCTCCTATTGTTATTGTTGTTCTCTTCGCTGACATCTCTACATAATTATTATATGAAATACATCATACTCATACATAAAACATACAAAAAATATAGTAAATGAAAAATTTATTTATAAATATGAAAAAATAACTTCCTTAAAAAAAGAAGTAAATTTCATCATCGGTGCGCCCAAAAAACAATCAAGCACTGCCCACAATGTGTATGTTACTTGTGAGAACCGTCGATGGTGCTCCATTGTAACATAATGAACCGTATGAAATTTGTAATATTATTTTATGCGGTGTGTTGTATAACCTTACCACACTGGTGTGTGATGGTTATAAGACACACCACCTAAAATAATAAAAACTTAAAATAATAAAGCACCATAAAACAATTCTTAATTTTTTTTTTTTTGTATTGCATATCCTTTTCCTAACACACACTGGTACATTTTAGGAAAGTCGATGCACCGCACCACTAATTGTTTAAAAATTGATAATTACGGTACTTAGGAAATTATTCTCTAATGTTTTTACGACGGTGCATTGTGTAAGCATTAATGCACCGATGCATACATTTACCCACACACCGGTGCATATGTTTACCAACACACCACACAAAATAATATATATGATTTATGCGGTGTGCCTTCTAATGTAATTCCCCAGTGCATTAACATTAATTAGATGCACCACCAAACATTATCTATATTATTTTATGCGGTGCGTCGGTAAAATTACACCTCGATGCGTTAATGTTTACAAATGCAACGCCATAATTTTTTTTGGCATTGTTCGTCAGTGCACCCTGTAAATTTTTTGGGTGCACCGTCCGCGGTGTGAGTCGAACGACTCAAACACACCACGTAGAAAATTATTATTATTTTTTTAAAACAATGGAAATTTAACTAAATTTTGAATTTTAATCCGCTAAAAGTTTAATTTATAAAGAAACAAAGACATTACCTGGACATTTTTTTCATCGGGGGGGCATGGTTGCCACGTAGTCTAAAAAACCTAAATTTCCCCCCGTTTGGAAAAAATTGAAATCCACACACTGAGAAATAGATGGAAGGAAGGAAAGCAAGGGAAAAATTGATGGTAGGGCATTTTAGAGAGGCAAAAGTTACACCAGTGCTTGAGAACTCTACAACATTGAAAATGGTAAAAATTAATTTTTACCGCCGGTATTTGTTTTTATTTAACCCTGTTATGGTGCGCTTTATTGTTATTTGCACCGGTGCGTTCATATTTATCTAGCACACCAGACTATATATTTTTTAAAATAACCCTGCCATGGTGCGTTATTTTTTAGAGCAACTTGGAGCACGGGTGCACCTGTATTTAAGACTTGCACCAATATATATATTTTTAAATAACCCTGCCATGGTGCACTGGTGGCTAAAGCACTGATGCGTCTGTATTTGGATAATGCAACAGTGTATATATATTTTTAAATAACCCTACCTTGGTGCAACATTTTTTTATAGCATCGACGTGTTAATATTTAAGGAGCACATTGAAGTATAGTTTTTGTGAAATAACCCTACGACGGTGTGCCATGTGTTAGAGCACCGATGCGTCAGTATTTAAGGAGCACACCAGAGTATGTTTTTTTTTAAATAAACCTACCATGGTGCACCATGTGTTATATCATCGGTGCATTAGGAATATATATGCACCAATGCACTCCGTATTTATAAAATCACTATGAAAAAAATTCAACTAAAACCTTTGGCTGCTAGCCTCCGCTAGTGTATTCCGCTGTAAATGGATTTTTGGGCTATTTTTATAGGGGCTTCCACAAAAACCTCCACTAAAGGGTCTTTTCCTTGTAGTGACATAAACAAAATTCAATGGAAGAAATACAATTGTTTAAGCACTAGAAGTAATCACATGGATTCATTAAAGAGATGGAAAATTCCAACCGATCATCAAAAATCATAATGTTCTTCTCACACGATTCTGATTCTGAGAGGATTGTTTAAAGAGGAAATCCAAACAAAGATATATGATAATGTACACAATTCACAGAGTTGGAATATTCTGTTAGATCATCCAAGAAAATTTACAAACATGTGATTTACAAACTTTTTATTTGGAGTGTCTAAAAGAGTTACAAGGTTAGTCCTCACGAGCATTACATTCCTCAACTTATCTCACTCTGGCATTATTATTATCATAATTCCAAAATAGAATATTTCCCCATGGGAGTTCTTGAATATTATGAGATGACAAATATGTCGATCAACGAAGTGTACAAATTCAATTCCGCAACTGCACTCTTGAATATGATCATCAAAGATGGAAATCGTGGAAAGAGCTTACAGAACATGTTTGCAATTATTGAAAGCATGCGGCTGTAGTCTAAGTACTTATATAACTAGACACAAATCACCGAGGGTAAGTACTCTAAGAAATTTTCTCTCATGATGACATTGGACTCATTATTTCTATATTTTTTATTTGTCCATGATCAAGGTGAGTACGATGTCTATATAAAAAATCCTCAAGTGATGGTTTAGAATTAATATTTTCAAAATTCAGGTTCAATTGTCTAAATAGGTTTATTTTCAACACAACTAAAAACAAAAAACAATATGAGTGTATAAATTTTAATGTTGGAAACCACTGATTTTGAAGAATTTGTGTGGATACAATATGTTTTTGTTACCGACCCTCCTTGGATAAAAGGAGTAAGATGACAACCTAGGGTTATAATTTATCTCACTTGTCACATTTTCAGGAAGGAGAATGCACAATGCCACAACCAAAATGATAAACATAATTTCTCCAAAGGCCTCACAACATATCTATCTCTGCTCAATGCCAATTACATGACACAATACAAGACACACACAAACAACTTCTTTAACCCAGTTGACGAGATTGTGGTTCTAGAGGTCTGATCTCCCAATGCCTATTTTGACGATAGCACTGACCTAAAGAGGAAAATTCTGGAAGTCAATGCGTGGGAATTACAAAATGAGTAACTTTTCATTCAAGGATTTTTTTAATCCATACAATGTTACTCCATTTACACCAATGGAAGGGATATTATTTCAAGGGACCATATTCATAATTTTTATTTGGATATTAAAAATATGGTAGCTAATGTTCCATCTTTTAGAGAAGGAAACACACTATGGTTCCAATATTTAAGTACCCATGGAAAATGTTGAGTCTCAATATTGACACCTCTATTACCCTATATTATCTCTGTCTGAGTCAATTTTACCTATGCTATGAGTATATACTTGACTGTTCCCTCCATAAATACACTTGATGATCTTGTTCTTGTGCATAAGAGGTAACTTATGATTAAAGCATGGTTTGTTTAGTTTTCTTGAGTTAAAACGATTAAATGTTTGATTTTGCATGATCCTAATCATTTGACTCTAAAGAAGCATTGATTTGGTACTTCCTGGGTGTCCAAACCAATACCAACACCTGGTCTGTGCTAATCCGATACTCATGGTGCGAATATGTGTATTCTAGTGCTAAACACCTACCTACAGGATTCCGGTACCAACATTCTGGTATTGGATTTTCACCTCGATTTTTGGGCCGATAACGCTGAATCTAAAAATTTAGGGACATGGGTTTTTTCCAGAAATGTGTTTTCATGTGGAGTATTGAGTCAAAATCTCCATATCGCACACATGTGGACATCCAACTCAGGGGGAACGACACATCCTAAATCTTTGCCAATTTTCTAGAAATTCTAAGATCATGCCCAGATTTGTGGGAACTGCATTTCTTTGATTATCTAATGGTTGTACTCGACCTCCATTGGTGGAAAATGGTTTTGATTTGGATTGGAATGTATAGATCCAAATTAATAATGTAAAAATCATATAAATTGAGTGATGGCTAAGCCAAAAAAGGGAGGAATTGTTATGTCGCAGATTGGATTTCTGAACATATTATCTCTGTAAACATACTTGATGAAGAATTAATATGAAGTTAAATTCATCAATTCCATGTGTTTTGTGAAGTTTACTGTTCTGTAAGTTTCTTTGAGCTTCCTTGTTGGCACGATAAGGGCCCACCGATCCAACCAAGGTAAGCTCCTTTGTAATTATTCTATAAATGTAATTCTATTTGTGTGTGAGTGAAATAGTTTCATAGTTTAATTGTAAAACTAGTTAGTATAATTCATTGCTGTTGCATTTCAGTCATATGTTTGATAATGTGCAATATAGGTTTGTGATAATTATGTAGATGTTCATAATTTCTGAGTGAGCATTTATTATTCTAGTGTGTGTGAAAAATCATTTGCTAAGTTGTGTGCTTAACCATTTGTTTCCATTTTTCAAGTACATGAACAATTAAGATTCCATCATTCACCCTACGTGGACCATTAATTGGAGAATCTTAATACACCTAGTGTTTCCTGTTCAGGGACAAATAGTTTCTTCTAGAATTGATTAAGTTATGAGTGATTCCCTTTTGAATACTGTGTGCAAAAAATTGATTATAGTTTACTGTTGAAATTAGTTGCTACAGGAGGCAAGATCTAAGTTCATCTCTTCATTTCATAATCCTCTAATGAACAGATTTTTCACCTAAGAAATAACCTTTTGATTCACTGTTTGCTTAAGAAGTTTTGTTATCAGTTTTCTCTTCTAAGTTTGGAGTTGTACTGTTGAAGTATGCCTAGATTTGCTTGTTATTTGTTGTTAAGGATAGTAGCTACAAATAACAGATTCAAAGTCCATATTTCCGCTTCATGAGCTTGTAAATGGACAAGGCATTATTTGAGCAAAATCTTTTGAGTGAATGATTGCAAGTTTTTCTTTCTAATTTCTGAATTGTGTGAAGAGTTTTATCTTTGAAAACAAAGTATTTTGTTATTGATGGTTTTCTTATCTAAGATATACTAAACATAAATAGGAACCTATCTGTTATCGGCACATATAGTGCATCAACTCTACTAGTTACGAATCCCAGTTGATAATTTATGTTTGGTAATATATTATGCAAATAATTGCACCAACATTTTGGTGCCGCTGCTGGGGAGCTGTAAATGGTAATAGGTAGTATTTGGATTAGATTTATTTAATGGTTTTGGATTGGTTTTATCAATGACCTAAGGGCGGAGAGAAGATGGTAAGACATGCAGGAAGAGCCCACACATCCACTTTGCTGGGGTTTATCCAAAGTTAGATTGTCCTCTCTTCTTTTAATGCAAGTGTGTTTTTCCTTTCTTAATGAAAAATTGTTTTTTCATGATGGGATAACTTGTGCAAATTGATAACCTAGTGATAGAAAGGTCCTAGTAACACAAGGAGTTCAAGTTTGGTGTGTTTTATTTTTGGAAATAGTTTTAATTTCTTAAATTTAAAATTTAAATATTTTATGATAAATCATTTTTGGGGTGTTGTAAGAATCCCCAAGTACTAAGTTGTGTTGTGAGATAGGGATCATCAAGAAGCTAGAGTAATTCAACGATGATCAAGAGCTTGAAGAATGTTCCTCCAAGAAATTTCCCACAATCTAGAAGCAACTGGGATATGCACCTCTCAGGAAGAGCATATCTTGACAAAAGTCAAGAATTTAGTTGTCTCTCCACAAGAAGATTTAGAAGTCCCTTTGGATTCCTATTGTCAATTTGTTGAGGAGACTCAAGAATCATGGATAGAATTCAATGGAGAGAAACCATTGGAACCTGAGATCAAGGATTTCTTAGCATGCCTATGAGTAGATCCTGTATGTACTCCAAAGACCAATCATCTTGAAGAAGATAATCTGCATAGCATGGAAAAGGAGGACATGTTGTGTGACCTAAACAAAGAAGAGAAACAAAAATATAGTGATCCTATTGAAATATGGTTTCAATTAGTTATTAGGTCACACCACTCTTTTATTTTTCATTATTTCTTGATCTCATCATTAAAGCAATTGGTCCTGCATACTCCTATATGCATTAAAAGTTACATTTTAAACCCGAGTATGGATATATTTCTAACCCTGTTACGCACATGGATTCACTGGAAGTATTCTTATACTTGAAGAAAATTTTATTTTGTTCAAGTAGAGTAGGATAGTAAATAAATAAATAAATGTTGCAATACTCTTCATAAATGGGAATGTCAAAAGCTAATAAAGATATTAGTTTAAGACCTTTTGTTCCTATAGTAGATTTCTTTTTAAGTTATGACAATTTTGTTTGGAATCTTATGAGAAGGGAATCTGTTCATCCTCCGAATGCACACATAATACTAGAAGGGTTTCAAAAGCGGAGAAGGCATCGTTGTCAAAAAAAGATAACACTTACGGGTGTGCTTCATCACCTATTTCTTCAAATTTCTTCTTTTTTCTTAAGTTGTTAAAAATGATGCATTCGTGCTTTATCATTACCTATCTATTTTAAGACCATTATTTCATAAGGATAATTAATTAAGTGATTTTTTTAATAGCAGTTGAAACTGAATGTTAATTCCAAACTATTTTATTCATAGCTAATAATTCAACTTTTGACATTTTCCCTAAATGTTTTTGTTTTTAAGCATGGATAAAAACCTAGTTTTAATTAATTCTATTGGCTTGTTTTTAGCAAATGTTCTCAACCCTCTGAGCAACCTTTTTAGAATCTCACATTGTTTGCATGAGGCCATGCAAAACCTCAAGCATGGGGGAGTGGTTGTTGAGATAGTAGTAGTTAGGATTATTATTTTTCTAATAAAAAGGAAGTTCCAACATGAGTAGTGATCAACCTGGTTCCAAAAGAGGAGGGTTCTAAATCTCAACATATGGTCATTCAATTACAAAATACCCTCTTGTTATAGATCTTGGAGCCCAGTCACCAAATTCTTTTGCATTATTCCCATGCAAACTCAGATTTCTTGCATTTAGTGTTGGTATTTGTTCCATCTACATGGTTTTTCAGTTGAATCAGATCACAGGTCCTCTTCCAGAACACCAAAAAATACCAGCTACTTCTACAAGGTGCAACCTACAAAAGTTTCAAAAGCACTACCACTAGGTACTATGTCAAAATCTCTTCAAGTACTAGAATACAATGGTCACATCTGTGTTCATCCGGTACCAATGGTCATTTATGTGCTATTCCGGTATTGAACCATCTTGCTGCGCTCATCCGGTACTGGACCACATCTGGTACTGAACAACTTCTCCATGTTCATATAGTACTGAATAAGGAACCCTACGCTATTCTGGTATTGATCATAACTCTTCACTTAGATGATCCGGTACTCAGGTGATCCGGTACTGATAACAGGGTGCTGGTAGCTCTAATCATATATTCAAGTTTTTCTACTCGATTTAAGTACTAGGACATATAAATTTAACATTTTTCATTTTATTAAAGAAATTAGACTAATTATGCAGTAAACATATGGTTACTCTCAATTATTGCATGCTCCGTACCATGAAATTTTGCAAGCCCTCGTATAAATCTCCTCATATAGAAATCATTCATCATGTCACTTTGTTTCTTCCCTTCTCTCTATTCCAATACTTTCCTATTCCGGTACTATCTATTACGGTACTGCAGAAACATGTTTTGATACTAGTTACCAATCTGGTACTGATGCCAAGGTGATATGATCTTTGTACTGTGCTTAACATTGTTTCCACTTCAGGTAATTGGAGGTATGAGCTAATCTCTTCATGTTCTTTCTATCAAGGATAATTTAAATCTTGCGTTAAATTGTTTTCACTCTCATGTGCATCTTCCTTCTACATTTCTACACTCAACCCTAAATGAATCATCCTTAATATCCTTTAAGAAGATATTTTCACATTTATCTCTATATGATACTGGGTGCACATGTCTTATTACCTCATCATTTTGAAAAAAAGTGATTGTTAATTGAAATATCCATTGAAAAGTAGTGACACCATTATGTCAAATACTAATCTAGTTTATTCAACAAGTTCTTATCCAAGTTTATCTTTACAAGTTTCTCTTGGGAGTAATTGATGAAAACCTCATGTGGTGGACCACCCTTTCAAAACTGCAATGAAATTTTATGAGAACCCTAATAGGATTAACTAGAGGGACCTCTTAGTCATTATCCGAGATGTTCCATTATACATTTAATAACTAAGATTTAAGTTGAATGTGGATGATGTCACCCTTGGGAATATTGCAAACAATTAATTATGTGCCTAATAACACTCTCATACCACCTACCTTCCTTATACTCTAAAACTATCAATGAACAATGCACATCATTCTAAATATTTTGAGTAATATAATAAAAAGGAAGTATCAGAAAGTACACGTAAACCCTCCGTGGTACTGAACAAGCCCGCTGGCAGTGGGTCCATGCTTGTATGGTACTAAGGTAAACCCCCTGGGGTACTGAAAATGCTTGCTGGAAGCGGGGCTATTCCAGGTAAAGGGAGTTTAAAAACATAAAGTGGAACATCTAAAACTGAACAAAAACTCTTGGGTTTCATTTTGAAGCAATCATTATCAAATCAAGGCTAGAATATAACCTTTATATCTCTCAGATGATGTGCTTAAGAACCTTCAAGTATCCACTTTAGATTTATATCTTTAAAATAAATAGATTTGCATGAGAAGTGGGATCCTCGGTATGTGTAAATCACCTTACCTAAGAAATAAGAACTTCATCTCTAAGAAATTGGATAAGAAACAAGTTAATCATCTTGGGATGTATGTTGGAAGATTGGTTGTTGTCATTGATGTCAACCCCAGTCATGGGTTTTGGACTGCAAGATTGATGAAGGTATTTGGACATGAAGGAAAATGTACATGTAGATACAAGACCCATGGATGGATAGTATACATCATGTTGTTTTTGGTTGTATGTGTCACATCACGTGGATCCTCATGGTTGAGGAGAAATTAATTTTTGAAGATGACAAAGTGAATTGAAGAAGGAAGTACATGTAGGCCCTAAAGATAATTAAAGAAAAGAATTACAAAATAAGAAATTGTTAGGTTGGCCCTAATGTTAAAAGGAAGTGACATAAATGGTATAAATAAATATCATTATACATTAATTTGATAAACAAGTCGAATTTCATAGGAAATCAGAAGTAAAGAAGGTCGGATTTCAAGGGAGGATAAAGTCTTTTGGTGATGTGTTTTAAGGTATGTTATTTTCAGGTCATCTTACCATTTTTGTTATAACTTGTTTTATAGAATGATTCATATGGTGAAATTGCTATGGTATTGAGAAGACATATCAAGGTACCTGTGGTAAAAGGTTCATCTCTTGATTTTCTATAATTATGGAGATACACTCTGTGAAAGATAGGGTTTGTGACCAGTCCTGAAGCTAGTCAATAAAAAGGTGTTCCAGGTAAAACAGTCATAACTTATTCATAGAGAATCCAAATGAAATGGGAAAAATTTAATTGGAAATAGTACAGACTGTAGTTTCTTGTGTGTGAGTTTCAGAATATGATGTTAAATATTGAGCATGGGGTATTATGTACAAGTTCGGTCTCCTGAATAAACCAAAATTGAACAAGGTCTACCATTCTCTCTATAACTTCTTTTGTGGGAGGATTCAAGGAGTGAAACTTGGAGGCATTTTAAAGAATACATTGAGTAATATTATCTACAAGATCAGAGTACTCGAAGAATTGAAGAATTTCATAAATTGAATAAGTCTCAGGAAGCATTATCAGGTTCTATGTGATGATTGGTTGATGGTGATGATTTAATGTAAAGTTTTATTATCTCTCATATATTC